>JAOZJS010001024.1:0-15197 GCA_025882695.1 Amerodectes protonotaria | reverse complement strand
CTTCTTCTTATTTCAGTTCCGTTGCTGTATTATGTAATGATGATGATTGAAATCAATTCTCATAAACTATTCATGAGGAAAAAAACCTGGCCACAGGGCGTGTGTACCTGGCCTGGTACTTGAATCCAACACCATCCCCGTCCGATGGGATTGGCTGGAGCCACCCGGCCGTCAGGTTGATATTGATCATTGATCAAAAGAATCCCGGAATCATCTGATTCCCGAAATTGATACACGGCAATGCAGTGCATTCATTCATGGCACGATATTGCAAAGTCAATAATGCCAGGATGCTTTGAATCACAGGATGGTAGGATTCCAAGAATCGAGCTTCTTCTTTTAGTTCAGCAGAACACGTCTTCGATCATCATTGTTATTATTGGTTTCGGCTGAGCGGTTTTCTTCTTTTCCTTTGCGTTTGGTTCGCTGTTTATTGGAAATGATCGTTCATCAAATAACGGTATCAATGGTATCAATATATATTGTGTGTTCGGGTTGGTCGGTTGATAAATGGCTGATCATCATTATTATTGTCGTGGAATTTCCCGAACAATTAGAATGTGTTGTCGTCTCAACTGCTGGCATCGTTGATCGTGGCCATTGTTGTTGTTGTTGTTGGCTTGCTTGCTTGCTTTATTATTGAATTTCTCATCATCATCATCATCATCATTATCATTATTTCCTGGCTTCACCTTCTTCTTGTCCATTGGCATTGTTCATTTGGAAATTGGTCAATTAGCTTCTGGGCCCAGAATCCATGAAAGGAATTCCATTCCTCCTCCTCCTCCGCCTTGCTCCGTCAATTGTTTTTTGTTGCCTGTCCGTCTATTTATTTGTTTGTTCGGTCGGATTTCAAACAACTGAAAAAACAAAACAAAACAAAACACCAACAAGCGAAAAAAAATACAAGCGAAAAGAACAAAAAAATAGATAGATGGATGTGCGACAAACAAGCATTCTCCTGCTCCTCCTCCTCCTCCTAAGGAATTCTTCCCCTGACGGGATCCAAGCGCCCGCCCCCTCCCTTCCGAACCTAGATCCCGAACATTATTCTAGGCCAGTAGGGCACATCATCATCATTTAGGTTCAGTTTTGTTCATTTTCATCGTTCATCTAATTCTATTGGTTCACTTGAAATTTTCATCATTGTCACACACTCACTCACACACTGACAATGGCCTTTGGATTCTGCTTCCTTGATGACGCCCGTCATGATGATGATGATGATGATTTTTGAGCAGCTTTACTTGAAATTCGTTCGTTCTTCCATCAAGAACATTTTGGGCATCGACCATGGCCGTCGACCAAAGTTGTAGCAAAGAAAGAAGATATAATAAAATGAAATAATAACAACAACGAAAAAAACAACTAAATTAGATAAACTTTAAATTTTAAAACGGGTCCTCGGGTCCTCGGCTCTCGGAACACTGCCGGGCCGCCCATCTCTACTTGTATCTCAATTTTTTTTTGGGAAATTTTGGAAACAATTTTATAAAAAAAAAATCCATCATGATTCTCGTAGCAAAGCAAATAGCCTGCTCACGCCCAACAAAAATGCGCTTCCGGGAAACAAAAAAAATCGAGATTAATTTTTATTTTTGACGTTTTTGTATTCTTCTTCTTCTTCTTCTTGTTGCATTTTGTTTTGTTACAGCAAAAAAGTTCAGCATGGCTGATATTGCACAATATTATACTTCCAATGATGAGCTCGTATTCGAGGACAATCAAATTGATTGGCGCGGTAAGTATTCGCCGGTGGTGGTCTGGATCCGGATCCGGATATGGATTTTCCGGATTCTTCCGGACCGCTTCATAGTGGTCATTACTTATTGATTATTGGTTTTTTTTTGGGCTCGGCGGAGACCAGGTGGAAACGGTCCACCAGTGGATCGTAATACGGTGGTGATAAAACCTTCAAGAATCAGCATGACATTATTTATTGTGATCTCTGTGTTCGCCATTATTGGCATCATAATTGCCTTCGTCTTCCTAGCCATGAATATCAAATATCGTAATCAAAGGTTAGTGTAATTTCATCATCATTTCTAATATTTATGCATTTTTTTCGCCCGGTCCCGGTCCATCAAATTGGATCCTGGATCCTGGAACCCTGGAATCCCGGGCTCCACTTTTGAATAAGCGACACTAGTGTGTGTAAAACCTTAGGGTGTGAAAAACAAATCTGCCAGTGGCTGGACAACCACTGGACAACCTTTTTTCGTTTCTGGCTGTTTTCCACTTTTTTCTGTTTCCGCTGATTTCCGCTAACATTTCATTGGCTATTTGTTTTAGCTTGTTTTGTTTTTTTTCGTTTGTTTGAAACACACCCGCACACACACATTGTGGAACAAATGGCCAAAATGCACTTGGGAAATGAGATAGAAATAGCTCGAGATAGAGACGGGAGGAGAGGAGACAAAGGGAGGGGGAGGGGACGGAGAAATTATTGTTATTTCACTCCCACCGCCCCGTCCGTTTCCTCCCTCCCCACCCCCAGAAACACGTAGGCGGACTAAGAATAAAAATGCTAGAAAATGAGAGCTAGAAAGCAAGAGAGAGATGAAATTTTATTTATTATTTATCATCTAACATTATCATTATCCATGTTTGGCCGCGGACACCCTGGAATATAATGTCCGCCGAACCCGAATGCACAACCACACACACACACACACGATGACAAACGCTCACGCAGGACACCGAGAGAAAAACAAAAAAAAGAATAACAGGAACGTGAAAACATTTCGCGTTCCATGGTTCCATAAACATGGATCCATATTATCCGGAAAAAAGGGGGGAGGGAAAAAGAAGACAAATGTGTGAGGATATGAAGAAGGAGTAGCGACAACAGCAAAAGCAGCAGCAGAAAAACGTTCTCCAACTTTTTTCATTCGTTCGGCTTTCATTTTTTTCTGTGTCTGTCTCTCGGAAATCCAGAATTCAGAGTTCTCTTGTAGGATGACCATCATCATCAACCCGAGAGAGAGGAACAACAACAACAAAGCAAAAAAAATTATAATATAGAACCAGAACCAGAACCAGAAAAAGAAGAGGAAGATATTCACGATTCTCTATTCGTAAATTACATACTATAACTAACTGGTGGCCATATCTGTATGGCCCATATCTCTATGCATGGCATTATCCCGGAAAGCGATTATAGTTGGTTGGCATTACCATGGATCCCCCAAGCCAGAACCATATATTCATCATTCATTAATCATTGATTGTTAAGTCTAGTCTAGGTTTATAGTAATAGTGTGGGTGTGGTGGGGGTGGTTCTTGACCGACCGACTGACCGACCGGCTAGGCTTTGCAATCCTTTTTTTTTGTTCTTGTTGTTCAATGACAATGGGAGATTTTGATTTTTCGGCTACGGCTGGCGCGAGCAGAATCCTTTGCAATAAATTTCTACCTTTCTCTTCTTGTCCTTTTTTCGCCCTTACAGATACATAAAAATGTCCAGTCCTTACCTGAACAATCTAATTATAATTGGATGTATTTTAACTTATACCAGCGTGATTTTATTGGGCTTGAACAGTGGCCTAGTAAGTGAAAGCAATTTTCCATATATTTGTGCGGTAAGTTATTATCATCATTATCATTATTATTACCCGACGAGAATGGCCCGTCCGACTTGCTTTCCCTGAATCCTGATTTTTCTGATGCCGGCCAAACATATACAGTACAGAGTACAGTAGAATACAGAGGATATAATAGAGGAAATCTGGCCAATAGGATCCTATTTATTTGTTGTTCATTGGGCTGAAAACCCGAAACCAAATCTTCTTCTTGTTGTACTTTATTTTCATTTATCTGATTTGACCTGGTTTGGAAAAAATCCAAACCCGGGCCACCACCATGATTGAGGAATCACCAACAAACCGGAGATATATTGGCCAATGATATACATAGAACATACAAAAATAGAACCATGATTGTTTGGCCAAATCAAAAGATCGTCTTCGTCGTCGTCGTCGTCGTACAAATTCTTAGAGCTTAATCAGTACAAACACACACACTGGGATGAATTTAGTGAAGCTGAAAAAGAAAATGTTTGTCTTGGATTCTCTGTTGTTTCATCCCCTCCTCTAGGACATTGTTTCAAATGGAACGGAACTTGACCCTAGCGAATTCGCGAACCGAAGAATCGAAGGAACTTTCCTTTCCTTTTCTTTTCAACAAAAACAAAACAACAACACTGATCGTGTTCCAACACACACACACACACACACACACACAGAGAATCCACCAGATAGACAGGTCTTCTGGAAATGAGATTTTCCGTTTTCTCCTTCTTTTCCTTCTCGTAGTTGAATTGCCCCTGGACCGATGCCCCTTGTTGTTGTTGTTGTCGTTGTTTGAAACCCAAGTAAAACGGCCAGGATAGTGGGAAGGAGGAAATCGCTGAGGCCAAAATCAAATTAAAATTTCCAATCTTCTTTTTTTGTTGTTCCTGTTTTGGGCCCAAAACAATAATAATAATATTTCGATTCGTTTGACTGGTCGTTTGTCCGATTCTCTTGATCTCTAACAATTTCCTTTTATATTTTTTTTTCAATTTTTTGTTTTCAAACATTCTTATTTATTTAACATTTGCTGTCATCGTATGTGTGCTTGTGTGTGTGTTGTGCACAACACCGAACCAAACCAAACCGAAAATAAAAATGGAAAACACCAACGACATCGAACATCGACGGACGACATTCTTTTTCCAGAGTCGGGCCTGGGTTTTGATGACTGGATTCACTTTGGCATTTGGAAGGTAAGTGTCTTTTGGACAGCCTAAACACAAACACAAGCTCACACCTCCCCGCACACCCACACTTTTCAGAACGCCCCTATTTCAAAATGAATGAATTTGCCAGAACCCAGGGGGAAACAGATCAGAAGAGGGTAGGAAAAATATCCGTACGGAACTAGCAGGCCTCCTTATGCTACTTACATGGCGCCCAATGAAATATTGCTCGGGGGAAGCAAACAATACGCCAGACAGACAGTCTTGAGAGCCAAAAAAATCGAGAATACATTTTTTTTGTATTATTCGTTTATGGAAAATATATGTTTGCCATAATTTTTTCCATTCACATTTTGCTACTCGTTTGTGGTGGAACTTTTTCTCCCCAAGGACACCCCAACACCAAGGGAACAAACGATTCATTTTAATTTTTTTGATTCAATTTTTCTGGCATCCGAAAAAAAAGGGTAGCCAAGCTCAGGTATAATAAATGGCTGGGAAAAATAATATGGCGGTAATATGGTGGCCCACAAATCGAATTCAAAAACGGTTTGTTTGTACAGTGACAAGGTACAAATCAAACGTGAATGCCTATTGGCACACTAGTCGTCCTTGACTGTTCAAATAGTTGCAGCTCCCCTTTTCCGCAATCAACTTTCGATCACCATCGATAGTGACAAACGAGAGAATCGATTGCTTTTCCTATTGGCACACTTGTCGTCCTCATGTGTTAAAATAGTTGCAGCTCCCCTTTTCCGTAATCAACTTTCGATCACCATCGATAGTGACAATCGAGAAAATTGATTGCTTTTCCTATAGACACACTTGTCGTTCACGACTGTACAAATATTTGCAGGTTTTTCTTCGATTGCGGATCCATAACCACGCCTACTCATACAAAAAGGTGCGCAGAACAGTGGGGAAATCAAAGAAAAAGCTATGGAAGGAATGTTTCCAGGATTTAGATCATTTTTTGAAAAAAGAAAAATCCGTACGAGTATCCTATTTGGTGTAATATCCGTATTCCATGATGAATAATCGGCCCATAGCCAAAGTTGGTGGCTTTTGGAAATTCTCCGAATTCACCGATGAACCAGATTCTGACTTGCTTACAATCTTGCTTTAACTTGCTAGCTAGGATTCTGGAATTCTGTTCTAGAACAGCCTGGAGAATATATATATTTACAGGATACATTCTTGGAATGAATTCTGTCGGTTCGTTTCATTCATTCAACCCCTTTTTTCGGGAACAATCGATGTTAAATTTTGGTTTGTTTGGATTTCCCAAAAAAAACCAGAGAAGAAGAAGCTTAATGGATCTGACGTCGTTAACGTTAACCATTGTTGTAGGCTAGCTTTCTAGTCTGATCTAGTCTCTCTCTCTCTCTCGCTCTTTATTGATCGCAACATGCTATTATTCAGAAAACAAAAAAATATATTTGAAACAACAACATACCATCAGCAAAAGTATTACACAACAAATTCATTCATGGAAACCTTTTGGCGTACTAAAACCGTGGTTAACAGTGGTGAACAGTGGTGGTGGTTGTTGTTTGCGTGGTGGAAGTTGTAGCCGGATACATTGAGAATGTTGGCAATGTTGCAGGAATCCAGGAGGAATCCCGAGAAAAAAAAAACAGCACACCGCTACGTGCTACGAGCCAAAAAAAAGAAAGAAATGGATCCTAAAGTTCCATTTGGAATGAACACACACGACTGGGGTTCACACAAGTTATTATTAATGATGATTATGTGATGGCGCCCTGAAAAACCAAGAGGAGAGTCGGAATTTCTACGAGAAGAAGTAGTCTCATGGAACATTTGCCAAATGGAGAGGGAGAGAGAGAGAGAGAGAGAGGAAAATGAATCGATTTTTCAATATATTCCACCAATGTTGTTTTGTATAAATCAATATTAATACTATAAAACCGAAAAAATCGAAGTATAAGTGAAATATATAAGTTTTCCTCCCCTCCCACCAATACCGTCATCATCATCATCCCTACCTCCGGCCACAAATGATTTTCACGATGCAACACGCCCACAAGATGATGCAAGCAAATGAGACGCACACAGTGGATTTATATTGCTGGGAAAAAAAATACAACCATGAACCATGAACACACGCCCACACACACATGAAAAAATAGACTTTGGGATCCAAAAGTTTATGGTCCCCGAAGACACACACACAAACAGTAAGAGAGAGAGAGTCACAAAAAGATTGAGAAGCGGAAAGGATTTTGCCTATTCAAAATATACTCCGTTTCCATTGGATCTTCTTCTTCTTCTTCTCTCTTTTGTTTCTTATTTCTTATTTTCTGGTCTTACTCCTTCTGATTCTTTTTCTTTTGCTTCATTCGCTTGAAAAGGATTCTTTGGGATTTTGCCCTCAGTCGTCCCTCTCTCTCTCTCTCTCGCTCTCTCACTTCGTTTATATGTGATATTTCGTTTCCCAAAATGTGCCATCCATTGTGTTTGCTATTGTTCCCGAATTTTGATCTGTTTGCTTACGCTTACGCGCCAAGTTGTCGACGTTTATTCCTGTCCGCCTGGATACATATGGTTTTCTGAATCCATTCAAATGAATTCGAATCCATCTACCACCACCACCAACAACAACAACAACAACAACAATAACAGAAGCTTGGCTAAAAGAAAGAAAGAAAGAAAAATGTCGTTCAACCGAATGGAAAAATCGTCTCAATTTAGGTGTTTTTCTTTTTTTTCTTTTTGGTCGTAGGTCGACTTGTCTCTGCATTCTTAGGAGTCTAAGGCGTCATTGTTGTTGTTGTTGTTGTTTTTTGGGAACCAGCCAAGAAAAATAGATGAAAATTCCAAGGAATGTGGGCAACAACAACAACAACAACTATTCAAGAGAAAAATGGATGAAGTTTTTTTTCTTGCTGGTTGCTGGTGATTTTTCAAATTTTAAGACATTTCGGTTTCGAACCGCCAATCGAAATCCCCTCGACAAAGCCAGCGTCAGCCCGCGTCACTCAGTAGTTCCAGGAGTTTCAGGATTGATCTTTGGAGAAGAGCGAGAGAGAGAGAAAGAGTGGTAAAACCCCATGAATCCATGAATCCATCCACAAACTAGATTTGAACCACCACTAGATATGATTCAAATTGGATAACTATCAAGGGAAATAAGAAGAAGCATTTTTTTCCCGTTCACTTGATGGTTGTGGCGCGGAATAAAATGAAGGTGTTTTTGGGGTGTATATTTTAGTTTATTTCATTTTTTTTGGTTGGCGAAAAAAAATTAAACAGAGAAAAATGAATGAATGTACGTGGCGCCCATGCATGCGTATCCCCGGGATTCCATTAATTCCATTTTTTTTTGGTCGCGCTTCTCCTTTTGGAATCTTATTATTCTGCTGTTGGAGGGGGGGTAGCCACACACTGTATGTGGTGGCGAACGGCGAACAACCGTGGTGGAAAACGGGAAGAAGAAGAAGAAGAAGAAGATAGAGAGAATAAATATTCAAATTATCTCTGAATATCAACCAAACCAAACCAAACCAAAAAAAAAAAATACATTTAAGCTCAACCCAGCGAGGGTTATTTTCGCGCCTTTTCTATCCACCGCTATCCAACGGTATGTGGTGTTGGCAGCCGTGTAGCATGGCTTTATTTCATCAACTAGAATTATGTAATAGGTTTTGGGCAGAGGTGAGCGTGGCCTGCAGGCCGCATGCTGCCCATCAAACAATTTTTGGCGCCGCCCACCAAGCACCATTTCAGCAACGCTAAACAAGAGACGAAGTCGGAGACGGAGGACGAAGCTATATTCCCCTCTCGCTCTGATTGGTCCACGGTGATGATTTGACCTGATGACGAGACACACTATCTATTAGACCGATGTAAAGCGTTCAGCTTTAGCCAGTACAAGTCTGTGCATGTTTGACGCCTATAACAACCGCTGTCCCCTCTGATTGGTTCATTGCGGTGATTTGACCTGATGACGAGACACACTGTGAGGAGGAGCCTAAGCTGTGTTTCTGTTCTGCTGCTCAGAGATGTCGTCGTAAGTCTACATCCTGCCCCACTTTATGTGCTGCCAGCGATAAACAAACATTTAAATTGGAAAATTCTGATATTCGGAGGATTTGATCTCCATCCGGGTATATCCGGGTGGGTTTCCTGGGTTCAATTGTCCTTTGTTTAACTAGCCTGAATGAGAACACTCACTCGAAAAACTCTCGATTTTTCGAATCGATTATGGCGTCTACGTGGATCGTTTGTTGGGCACGTTTTGCACGCAAAACTTTGCTGCTTTTGGTCGGGCAAACTCCGATTCAGAATTGGATTGCATAGCGTGATTTATTTGTTGGCGAGCTGGTCATTGATTGAAAAATAATGGATTCCAACCAACTTTCGGTGGTGGTCATTTGTGTATACACAGCGTTGTGCGGAGGGTTGTGTAGTTTTTTCTGGAAAATCAGGTTTTGGCTCCCTAGCTAGGAAAATTCCATAATTAATTTGGAACATATCATGAGGCGGATTCTTGGTCTCATGGTCTTATGGTCTCTATCCATCAGTATTCTTTTGAATGGCTGAATATGTGTGTGTGTCCTGGTGGTGTCCCGGGTAACGCATACATAATGTTCTTGAAGAATGAAAAAAAACCGCCACCGCGAATGAAAAAATGAAATTTGAAAATATGAAAAAGAAATTAGCTCCATCTTCCATTCAACATTCTCTCTCGCTTTCTGGTCGGATTTTTTTCCATTGTTTTTCCATGATGATGATGGGATGGTGGTTTGGGGAATCCGGAAATTCTTTTCAATGAAAAAAAAAGTTTCACATTTAAATTCCACACCCACACCCACCCACACTCGCACACACAAAACCCCAAAAAATTCTTTCAGACATTCTTTTCTAATCGAATTCAATGTTCTCCTCCTCTTCCTTTGTCCTGTGTGTTCTCCACCTGGTTCCACCTTTTCGGTGTTATGCAGCATGTTCAGCAAAACCTGGAGGGTTCATGCAATTTTTACCGACATTAAATTAAACAAAAAGGTAAGTGAAGCAGACAAAAAAAAGCAAATTTCATTTCAGAATGAATTTTCATCATTCTTTTGTGAATTTTCTGGGAGCCTAACAATCGTTTTTGGATCGTTTGTTATCTTCTTTTTTTACATTTAAACATAGTTGATCAAAGATTACAAACTATTCATGGTGGTGGGCGTTTTGGTTTTTATCGACGTGGTAACATTGACCACATGGCAAATTGTGGATCCATTCTATCGTGTCACTAGACACGGTAAACCAGAGGTTTGTTTTTCAATTCTATTAGATTTGCTTGTTTTTCATCAGCGGCTGCAGAGGAAGCCAAGAATCCTCGCTCAGAGTAAGAGTAGTAGCCTGAAACTCGATCAAGCATTACGCGATCAGCGCCGGCAAATTCCCCTTGGAAATTCCCTAGGATTTCCCATTAAAATTTTGAAACACTTTACGTTTATTTATTTATTTGATGATGAATAAAGCCCCAAAGTTCGTTATGTGAAAACACCGCATCCGAAACCCTTTTGAGACAAGAATAGCACCGCATTTTTTCCAGGAGGCATATCGAGTTGGACGCCGCCCAAAACTCCTGAAACTCTGATTATTAATATGATATCCTATTCAAATATATATTGGCGTTGTTACATTGTTGTTATCATCTTGGGAAATAATTTTCAATTAAGATCTTTTGGATTCAGATTCAGATTCAGATTCAGGCTCCAAACAAATGAAAACAAAAATATATATTTGGAACGTCATTTTTTTTGTCCTTGTGGATTCTTTTTTGGCTCCTTATTCTTTCTTTCTTTCTTGGTTGTTCTTGTTGAAAATCAATTTCACCGTGTGTATACGAGTGTGTGGGCGTGTTTGTGTGTGTGTTTTAATGTGCTCGGGATTTTTCCCGAGAATCTGTCGGATGGTTGTCAGCCAGTTTTTGATCTTTGGTTTTAGTTGCTGTTTTGTTGTTGCTACTGTTTAGTTGTTGATATTGTTGCCATTTCTAGATTTCATATTTTCGCTCGACTTTCAATCAAAAAATGGTCCCAAAGAGAATGAGCAAGAGAGTTTGAGCGGGAAAATAGAAAATGATTTTTAAATGAACATTAACACGTCATTTGGGATCATCATTTCCTTTTCATTTTTGTCTGGCGCGCGCTCTCGCTCGCTCGCGCTATTTCTTTCTTTCATTCTGTCTGTCTGGTATTCGATTCTAAATGATCATGATAATTATCCCGGGCCAAAATATGACGTCCATCATGTTGCCAGATACAATCAGCTAGCTGGCTGCTATTGTGCTGCCATATCATATAAAAAATAAACGATAATGGTATCCTATTGCAATCCATTTTCCGATGACGCCTCTGGGCGTCAGTGTATCCAAATCCATTCTTCCAAATCTGTGTGTGTGTGTGTTTTTAGGGTCTGAGAATTATCAGAGTTATATAACTGTTATTATTATTATTTGTATGTTGTTTGTTTGTTTCCCTTGTTTTTTAATAGGGAAATCTTGTCAATATGTCCACATGTCTTCATGTTGGATACATTTTGTTACACATTTGTAACATGGGAGGGAACAATCAAAATGGATTGCAATGAAACAGAAACTTGATTCATTCATTCGTTCATTCATTCAATACTGTATTCATTGTTTGCTCGGGTAATGGGGAACGACAACTAAACCGTTATAAGGGGCAGACAACAACAACAACAACAACAAAACGAAGAAGATGAAGATGAAGAAAAAGAAAAAGACGAAGAAATAAATCGATTCCTTCTCTTGTTCTTCTTCGTCTCTTGTTGTTGTCGTTGTTTTGTTTTGTTTTTTTTTTCATTGCAAATTGTAGAATCTTTCATTTGTTTCTAATTCTAATCGAAACATTCGTTTCTGGAATGAAAATTAATGAACAAATACAAGCAAGACAGACGGGCAGACATTGAAAAAGAGAGAAAATGAATGAATGAATGAATAATAATGATGATGATGATGGGCGCCATTGTTTGGCTTTGTTCTTCAAGATTCTTTGTATCACTTCTTCTTAAGATTCCCAAAAAAAAAGAGAGCAACAATGCCGAAAAACTATTCAATATCGGAGAAAAACAAGGCTGTAAACGAAAAGGTAGTGTAGGCTGACCAGTAGTGACACAGAAACCGGGAGCGACCAGCAGCAGCACGGATTCGCGGATCTTTAGAATCACAAAATGTGCTTAATGAACGACTAGAAAGCCAAAGATCTTTGCACAAGAATTTATTATCTCTTTTGTTTTTGTTTTCCCTTTCAGTTTAGCGCAAAAACATTGAAAATACCAGCGAGAGAGAGAATGAAAGATACATGGTTCTCATTGAATCTAATCTGGTGAAATATAAATGAACATTCCCTTCGAGTAACGCCCACACACACCCGCCCACACCATACACTACACTACACATGAATGTCTATTATTGTCTCGATTCGATTCTCCAAAAATACACACTGGGGAAGCCACTCCCACCCACCCACACACAATAATAAGAAATTGGAATCCTAAATTTCGTGGGAATTGTGATTGGGATCCCGGATCCTGGAATCTCGATTGATAGTAGTTACCACCACTACCAATAATAATGGTGGTGGTGGTAATGGTGATAATCCACAAGCGTTCTAATTGATTGCGGATCGATTGATCCGAATGATCATTTTGTGGAAACGTAGTGATTTATTTATTTATTTTGTTTGGTTTTGTTTTGTTTAAACTATTTTGCAATTATTCTGGTCACCAAACGAAACTGGGCGCCATGATGATGATGATGAGATTGGCAATCACACACACACACTTGGATCCCGGAATCCCACGCAATTTTAGAAAATTTAATGGCATTGAATCTGGTGTGTGGATTGCCCTTGGATGCCCAAATAGAGCCCAAAAACCGTAACCGTTATTTCCAGCGACTTTGGTCGCGCCACCACTAACAGTAGAGAACAACAACAAAGTCCAAAAAAATAATGAAAAATCATTCATTAACACTAATCTCGGTCTCGGTCTCGGCCGAGTTTGTGCGCGTAGTTAACTACCAATCGTAAATCTTTAAAAGAAAAGGCATCTTGCCAAATGCCAAAAAAAAACTAAAATCCCGCCCACAACGCAACGCAAGAGCTGATGATTGGCTGAAATAAATAAAAAATGCTGAACAAACTTATTTTTGTTGTTTCAGGCCCTACCTTTACTCTGCTTCTGCTGCTTCTGCTGCTTACGCTTAGCTGGCCTGCGGTGATGGGATAGGGCCAATGCTGTGCTTGTGTTTGTGTGCGCGTGTGACTGCGCTAAGAAACGAGAGAGAAATGAAAATAAGAACAAAAAATATTATAGCACAAGACGACAAGGGGAGGAGACAAAGTCAATAGGCCAATACTGGCCAGTGATCATTTGTGACGCATTTTCTGCGCAATCTGCTAGTGGTCAGCTTTGTCTTTGTAAAGTGTGTGTGTGTCTTAAAGTTAGCTTCACTGCTGCATACAGAATACACAGAAGCTGTGAAGCCACGTTTTGCATTTTCCCACTTGCCTTGCACTGGTCGTCACTACGCACAGACGTCACAGCTATGATTCGCCCCGCCTAATTTTGAAAAGCAACACACTATAATAGTTAGATGAGAAGAGAAACACGAAGAACAAGAGAGACAACAACAATGCGACGCGGTAAAAACCATTGCGCGCGCCATCATCCTAGCATGGCATTAAATCAACATTAATTTTCATTTATAATGCTTTTTTGGGGCCCCATTCAAATTCAATGGCTTGCATCTTATGTAACCAAGATGATGCTGATGATGACGATGATGATGATCATAATTATGATTAGGTTTAGCCCTTGGAGAATATTCTGCGACCTGCGACATTCGCGTGCCAGAATTGTGGCCAAACAACAACCGTGCTACAATGTTGTACGAAAAGCAAAAAAACAAATTCCAAAATTAAATGATGATGATGATAATAATAATAATAATAATAATAATAACAGTGTTATGTAATGTTTTTCCCTGGCAAAAATGGGAAATGTTGTTGTTCATTTGAATATAATTCCAACTCGATGTCGGTGGGAACAGGGCGCCACACACCACACACCACCACATTACGGGCCACAATCCTCGGGCACGATTCACCCGATTCTCTTATATTCTCGATGCATTTCTCTTTCTTTTGCTATTATTTATTCTTGTAATGGGATCCAAGATGTTAATCTATTTTGTTGTACGGATGTTTGTTTGTTTGTTTGCAGTTGTTTGCTTGGTCGGTCGTTGGTTAGGGTGTTTATCTCTTTCCCTACTCGTCGCTCCCGCAGTAATTTCGATAACTTTTGGTCTTGGATTCTTCTCAGGATTCTTGGATTCTTCTCAGGATTCGTTCTTACCGAAGAAAAAATTTATTGTCGTCATCATCATCATCATTGCTTTTGGGAGTTCACTGCTGCTGCTGGCTCCTCAGGATACACCACCACCACCAGTATTATTATGCCATCGTATTGTGGGTGTGTGGTGTAGGGTGTGTCTCCTTATTCCCCAACTATTCTTGATTTTTTTTGGCTATCTTGCTGCTGTATGTGGGTCGCTCTATTCTTGTTGTTGTTCGTGTTGTTGTTGTTTTTCTGCATTCATCCGCAAAATGGCCACCCCAGAACACACCCCCTCCGAATCCCACATCCAATCATATTCTGGTCTTATATAATAGTGGGTGTGTAAGTGTGTGTGTCTGTTCATTTTTACTCTGGGTTTTCATTCCTGAAAATAATGGCATCACTGGAAAAATAAGATTTCAAATATTGTTATAGATAGGGGATCGATGCTCTGCAAGCAGCAGGGCTGGGCAAAACTTCGCTCCGCCGTTCTGATTGGTTCATTTTGATTTGACACGATGACTAGACACACTATAAACAGCATTAGAAGCTGTATTCCTCTCTCTGATTGGTCCAATGTGATGATTTGGCTTGATGAAGCGACACACTATTGACTGGAGAAGAGGCGGTACTCCCCTCTCTCTCGCTGATTTGTCCAATGTGAAGGTTACTATGAGCAAGCAACTTTCTCAGGGATTATTCGTTTTATTTCTCAGAAACTTTTTTTCCGTGAATTCTTTTTCCGATTTATCCAACCCCTTCTGGTGGCTTAACACCTTGACAGCTCGAAGCGCGAATTCCAAGAATCCTCTATTCTCACTAGAAAGTTGTAGGGTTTCGCTTCGAATGGATTCAATCAAGATTTTTTTATCCTTTCTTTCTTTATTTCCTTCCTCAGCCTTCACCACAAAACGAGGACATATTGGTTATACCGGAAATGGAATATTGTCAAAGCAAATGGATGACCATATTTTTGGGATGTATTTATGTTTACAAAGGATTATTGATGGTTAGTATTAAGATGATGAATGATTTACGCGCCGTTTTTTTTGGCTCAATTTTTTCGTTTTCTTCAAGCATG
>JAOZJS010001023.1:0-15200 GCA_025882695.1 Amerodectes protonotaria | reverse complement strand
GTAATTTTAATATTTTATTATATCATAATAAAGTTGTTTCAAATATTACAAAATGTTTTATCCTTCAATCTATGAATAGAGAAAGAAGATAGAAGGAAGAAGAAACAAAAAAAAAGAATCAGCTGTTTAACAGCTGATCTTTAATAAACTATCTAAAATGGCGCGAAATTGATTTTAGTTGAAACCAGGTTTGGGTACCACCAATTGGGCATGCGGCTAAAGAAATGCAATCCAGGGCCCCCAAAAGTTAGATCAGTCAATGTGTAAATTTTCGTAGCCATTTTCCATCATAATTCCATCAGCTGTCACATTTTCGCCATAATAATCAGCCATTTTTGATTTGGTCAGTGAGGATTTTCAAAATACAGCAACAAGTGGCGGCACTAGTTTTAAAGGGGGAAAATTTAAGAAGGAAATTGGTTGGCCGACATCGGGCAGCCGAATGAAGGCTAAAAAAGTGTTTGTTATTCGAACGGAAAAATGGGGGGTGAAAATCGACAGGATAATCAACTAATCCTAATCCTAATTAATCCAAATTTCTAAAGAGATTGGAAAAATAGCTCTAACTGAAACTATCCTGGAACTGATTAAATTAAGAAAATAATAAAATTGTTAATTAATTCTAAAACTATCCAGATTGATCAATAAAAAATATAAAACACAAATTTCAGATCAAATGTAGCTAAATCAAATCAAAGAACTGAGGAAAAAATATCACTGAACTAACTTCCAGAAAATTAAACTAAATTAACGGGAAAAAGAAAAATGGCCAGGAAAAAATCAATGACTTACCCGCAATGGACATCCAAAACGATCCAAGTCAACAAGGGCCAGCGAGCGTACGAGTGAACGACGACCATCCAAGACGAGAGCTAGAGAGCGAATGAATTGGTTGACTGATCGATTGACTACAATTCGAATGGGCAAACATGGTTGTCATTGGTCAAACAAATCACCAAGATAACAAATGTTGATAAAAACAATAATTTTGACAGTGACTGATTTTTCAAATTTTTTTTATCAAGTGCTTCCACCTGTTGTCCCGAACAGAAACTTTTGTCACAACTTATATGAATGATGCCCATGCACACTCGATGTTTTTTCTCTCGCAACTCTGACCATTCCATCGGTTCCTAATGTGAAATTTTTTTCAATTTTATATTTTTTTTCCAAAAATATAAATAAAAATTTTCAAATAAAAATGAAGCTAAACATTGAATTAGTGGAAGGTGCTTTTCAATTTATGAATAAATCCACTGGCGATCGTGAATTGGATTTACGTGATTACAAAATACCGGCCATCGAAAATTTGGGCGCCACTTTGGATCAATTCGATGCCATCGATCTCACCGATAATGATATCCGTAAGTTGGAAAACTTTCCCCTTTTGAACCGTTTGAAGCGTCTTTATCTGAGCAACAATCGTATCTCGAAAATCGATGAAACTCTCCATGAATATGTTCCAAATTTGGAGGGAATCATTTTGATCAACAACCAAATCCAAGAACTTGGCGACATCAATCCATTGAGTAAATTCACCAAATTAGAAACACTAGCATTAATGGGCAACCCAATAACAGCGAAGAAACATTATCGTCTGTATGTTATCAATCGAATACCATCGTTGCGATTGTTGGATTTCAAAAAGATCAAAATGAAAGAACGTGAAGAGGCTCGAAAACTATTCAGCGGTGAAAAAGGTCAACGTTTGGAGGCAGAAATCGGCATCAAATCCAAGACTTTTGTGCCGGGCGGTGAGCTGAACGATCATCAACATGCTAGATCCAAAAACAAGAAACCATTATCACATGAAGAAGTACAGGCCATCAAACAGGCCATTGCCAAAGCCAACACATTGGAAGAAATTGAACGTTTGAAATCGTTGCTGAAGCAAGGTGTCATACCAAATCAACAGCATTACCACAATAGTAGTCATAATGACAATGGCCATTGAATATTTTTTTTCTGCCTAGAAAGAACAAAAAAAATTTCATTCAAGGATTTCCGATTTGTAATAAAAAAAAATATTATTACATTCAACTGTACACAATTTTATTTATCAATCAATTGGTTTTTTTCGATAGGTAGTGATAGTAGAACATAAATGGGCGTGTATGAGCATGTGTGTGGGTGTGTCTGAAATCGAAAAGAATCATCATCATCATCGTTTGTTAATATATAAATAGATGAAGGCTACTAAAATGGATCATTTTCATCTATTATCGACCAATAATAATAGAACATCATCATCATCATCGTTTTGAAAAAATTGGTTAACAGCAAGGGGCAGCAATACGAGAGTCATGAGAATCTGTGTGTTCAATATTCGGGGTTGGCTGTGGGTGTGCAGGCAGATGGGTGTGTGTGTGTGTGTTCCAAGGCAACCATGAAATAACATGGTTTAATCAACACCCGCCTACCTACACATATTACCCGAAAAAAAACATGTGGTGCACAAAAATCAATATTGGATTGGATAGGGAGAAGGGAAAAAGAGGGATGTTATTACACACAAGCACACACCCATCGATCCAAAACGGATGTCCCCATCCACACCGCCAACACAGGTGTAATTTACATTTGAACAAATACAAATTACTTACAATTATTACACAAATACAACAAATATACAGCACAATACACATGGGGGGAGTGGTGCGAATAATATTGAATGCACACCCACACACCAAAGGTAGGTTGATAAAACGGTATAGATTTGGGGTGTCTGACTGTCCGGACATATCCATAAAATGGGTGTGTGCGTGTGGGGGCTATGGATGTTGGCAAAGTCATTTGAAATGAATTTCGTCGTGTCATCAATTAGGCACATTGTGTGTTGAAACCTAATCTTTGTTTGAAACAGTTGTTGATTGATCAGTGATCATATTCACACCAGCAGTAGCAGTAGAAGAAACTGTATTGGCGGACATAGAATTCGCAACGGAAGCAGCCCCTACATTCGTTCCTGGAGATGGTGTGCTGGAACTACGATTATTATTATTGATATTGTTGTTGCTGTTATTATTACTATTATTGTTTTGATATTGTCTAGATTTGCCCATATTATTATTATTATTGGATGAGAATGAAGCCTTATTGGATCCATTGTTACGATTTCCTCCTTTGGACTGTGCTTGACCGGAATTGGTGCCGGATGGCCGTTGAATTGGATTAGGATAATTGCTATTGTTCAGCAATGCTGTTGCAGCTTGAACATTCAAAGGACTGGTTCGTGGATTCAGTTGAGCAGCAGCCGCTAATGCTGCAGCATTATTGGCATTGCTATACATTGGTTGGCTTATCAAATGCATTGGCAATTGTCGACCGTTCGGTAATTTTTGATTGAAAAACATTTGTGGGTTATTGGTCCAATTCGATGCTGCTACAGCAGCGGCGACATTCAGATTCTGTTGGTTGGTGTTGGCGAATTGATTCCGATGTGCATGATGCATGTTGAGCTGCTGTTGAGCAGGACCACGACCAACACCCACCGATTGATCATTCATAAAATGTGAAGCATTATTGGACATTTGATGGTGTGCAGCCGCCATTTGATTGGCATGATGATGTGAATGATGTATATCATTCATGGACATTGTCGCGCCGGTAACAGCATTCTGGTTTCCACCAGGTCCCATGAAAGATCGCATCGCATTCGAAGAAGATTGACCATTGTCCATAACCATTGAATTGTTTCTAGACAAACTGTTTGGTTGTCGATTGTTGAATGCATTGGCTGCACTGACCACTTGATTTCCAACTTGAGATCCAGAAGAAGTCGTCGAAGGAATCATCGCTGAACCAGGCACAGTAACGGCGTTAGGATTCAAAGGATTCTGGACAAAATGAGATGCCATAGGATTGGCAGCAGCATAAAATTGATTAGGACCAGCAGAAACTTGTTGCTGAACACCAGGCCATGAAGTCGACTGAAGATTGTTCATTTGGCCACCACTTGTTTGATTGGGATGAACAAACGGCTTGATCAAATTGTTCGGAGCCAAGGCAAACTTGTTATATTGATGATCATGGACCAATGCTCCTGGCTGGGTTTGAGTCAATTGAGCCATAAACATGTTTGCAGGATTGTGAGGCGTTCCTTGAGGATTGTTGGTCATCAATGCAGTAGCCATGGCATTGAACGGATTTTGTTGATGAGCAGCAGCAGCGGCGGCAGCCAGTGTTCCTTGTTGCATGAATGCAGCATGCGGAGCCGGATACACCTGCGCCAATTGATTAGGTTGGCCAGGGGCTGCACCAAAATTCAATTGATCCGCTGTAGCAGCCATTTGATGTACATAGGCCAAATTTGCAGCCAAATTTTGCGGCCCATACATCTGCGACAAAGTTGGTGGACTAGTCGGTGTTTGAATCACGGCAGCATTCTGATGAAACGTTCCAGTGCTGCTATTGGAAACATACGAGCGATTCAAATCTACCACAGGCGGAGATGTAGCATTGTTCATCGAAACCATTTGATTGGAACCATTATTCAACATTAGATTAAAATTAGATTGTTTCCGATTTTGAACATTATTATTATTATTGATCAGATTGACCGGCATATTATTATTGGATGATGACGATGATTTGGATTTTTGATCAAAAGTTTTCTCAATCGGTGAACCGCTACTCATCAACCCGGAATTTGAATTAGAAGCAAGCATAGAATTTTTTCTAGGATCCACTGTAGAATCACCAGTACTACTAGATTGATGGTCATTAGTAGGAGCGGAATCCCAAACTTTCTTCACCGAAGCAATCCTCATGTTTAATTCTTCATTGATGGTGGACGATGATGAAGAAGTGGTCAAGCTGGAACTGAAACCTTTGCTATTGATAGATTGAGAAGTTGTATTGGTGTTAATATTGGAAACAACCGTTATGGTTGAATTATTCTGTGCACTGGTGGCCGGAACAACTTCTTCGATCTGTGATTGGACAAAAAAACCGGTAAAATTAGACTCAAACGAATCGAAACTAATGGAAAAGGATTAATGAACATAAAGCGAAGCAATTTTTTCCCCCACTGAGAGTCTGAGAATCCAGAATCATTATCATCATGTACCTTTGATAGCACCTTATTTTCTTCTTTAAGTTTAGTATTTTCATATATAAGCGTACCAACAATCTTACGGTTACTGATAATGTTAGTAGAAGTATCCTGCAGCGGAACAAAACAGATAATTTTTTAGAGACACGAAAATACAACACAACATTGCACATCGCCAGACACAGAAACAGAAACAGAAACAAAAAAAAAATAAAAGAATCTAAATCTAAATCTTGACATGCAACACATATTCACACTTCTCACAAGCATCTTATTAGTTCGGGCAGGTCTATAAAGTTAATAGTGTTTTTCAAAACGAGCATACCATATCAGGAATCTTGGAAATATTCAACGGTGATTCAGTTTTCTTCAGACTATTGGACGAACATGAGGTCAATGATTGAGAATCATTGCTGACCATTGTTTGAGGTTGCTGTGCGTTTTTGTTGCCACCACCACCACCAGTTGCACATTTGGTTTCTTCAACTTTAGGAGAAGATCTTTGCGATGTTGAAGTGGATGCGGGTCTGGGCTGATCTCCGCCCAACGATTCAACATTAGATTCTTGCTGTTGTTGTACAGTGCTTACAACCGATGTTGATTTCATTGGTTGTTTTTGTTGTAGATTACTAGTATTTGAACCCTTGGGATCTTTGGACGCATCAGCACGCTGATCTTTATTAATCGATTGTGGTTCCATGTTAGATCCAGATTGGGATTCTTTCGAAGCTATAGACGCCCCTGGTGATTGAGATTGTTCGCTATTACTGTTGGATCGATTCCCTTGGTTCTTGGATTTGGACCTCTATAAATGGTAGAAACATATACATTTTAGCAAACTTAGCAATATTGATTCGGTTAGGAAAAATTAATATGGACATTCAACATTATTCAGAATCGATACACTAATCAATTGTATTCATAGGATTGACAGATTAAAATAGGTTATATGATGATCATCATTCTCATTTTTAGTTAGAAAAAAATAACTTTGTCGGGGCTCAAAAAAACCTACCTCTTTACGTTGTTTGGCAAGTTTTGGATTAGCACGTTGTTGATTGTTGGCTTTCTTGCCACAATCATCATCATCATAGTTATGATGATCCATTGCATAATCTTCCCGTGATTGGTTGGCAGAATTTTTCCTATGACGTCTGGTATCATCATCTGGCATTTTTCCACCATAAGAATCATTGGGATGATGATCCAATGACATTTTAGACATTTGATTGGATATCGATTCTTGTGGTTGACGTCTTTCCTGCTGGTGATAAGAGTAACCACCTCTTTCACCACTGGTTTGTGAATGCTGACGTTTACTGTTCATTGATAATGGTGGTGGAGCAGGACCATTCCGGTAAGATGATTTTCCAGTGTTTGGTCCAAGACCACGAGATGAACTACCACGATAAGATGAACCATGATGCATCATTGAATTTGAACTGGAACCATAATGTGATCTTGGGCCACTATAATGATGACCATAAGAATCATTGTAACGGGTGGCATCTCTCCGATTTTGTTCATGTCTTGGATTTACCGACGATGATGATGATGATGATGGCGCTGGTGGATGGGCTGATGGTGGTGCTTTTGCATGTGATCCACTTGCATTTGAAATTGTCGTTTTGGATGAATAAATTGTTCGATCACTAGAATGCTTTGGCGGCTGTGTAACGCTAATCGAAGATGTTTGTGGTGGTGATTGGCCAGAACTAACCGTAGAAGAAGACGTAACAGCTTTTTCATTTTCATTGGATTTTCGATTATTATTGCTCAACAAGTTGGTTGAACGCTCCATCAAATCACTGGATTCTGAAGCAGTTTCCCATTCATCATTATTCAAATCTTCCTGTGGATCTTGGGATTTTTGTTGAACAGGTGCATTAATCGAACCGGATCCAGTAGATTGAGATGAAACACTTTTGGGATTGGCAACGGTTACAATGTTTTGTTTGGTTGAAACACCACCACCAGTAGAACGTTGCGGTTTTATTGAATCTCTTCCTGTGCGATATCTTCCTCCAGACATCAAACGATTGGAACTACGGGATTCAGACGACGGCTGATGTTTTCCGGTCGCATATTGTGGATGTCTTGGCGCTTGTTGATTCGAATTGCTACTAGTACTCGATGGAGATAGTTGCGCTGGGGGTGGGGTTGATTTCAATGGCGCATTCGTGTTTGATGATTGTTGTTTAACTTCATTGCCTGGCTGCTGATGATGGATAATTGGCGGTGAACTTGATGCAGATGGAACATCACCGAAAACTTTTGCAATATTGGTTGGCGGTGGACCATAAGTTGTACTTGCACGAACTGGTGCTGGCGGTGCTCTTTTTTCGGTGGCAGCCGAAGACGGAGCATACACCGTTGTGGTGGGTGCCACAGAAGTTGACGCAGCTATCATGGTCAACGCTGTTTCTTGGGGAATAATCACCACTGAAGATTGTTGTACTGGAACAGCCGCCACTGATGGAGCTTTACTATTTGAACTTTGAAATGATTCTTGCCTAGATCGATTTCCACCTTCTCCGTGTCCGATCGATGTGGACAATTGTTTACCGGAACCGGAATCGTGTTTTCCGACCAACGAATCATTAAATTTTGTGGCCGGATGTTGATTTTGGTTATGACTTGTACTGATATTACGGCTGCTGTAACCACCACTACCACCACCAGTTTGGCTGTAATCACGGCGATTATAACTGACAGTATCATTTGGTTTGGCTGAAGAATTAGAAGACAAACTAACAGATGGAGGAGTAAAACGTTCGGATGAATTGTTGGAATATTTTCGCTGAGGTTGTTGGTGCGTAGCAGGTGGAGTTCCTCGATTACGATCCACGGTTTCATTATTGTATCGTCCACCACCACCACTAGCAACATTAATTTTTCTGGTATCGACATTCTGCTTCATATGATGGCTGCTGCCAGTGTGGCTAGTATTATTAAACGATCTTGAATTTCTAATGATCGGCTGCTGCTGCTGTTGTTGATGATGGTGTTGATGAGAAGGCTGATGGTGATGATGATGAGAACGATTTAGATCGTCTGAAGAATTCTTGACTTCTGCCGAAGAACCAGTCAATACAGAAGTTGGTTTTGGAGAAGGCGATTTCGTTTTTTCCACGGGTTTTTCCAAAATGGTTATTTTCGACTCACTAGATATTTCAGTAGATTTTATGTCATTATTTTGTCTAATAGGTTGCGATGGTGATGATAATTTTGCCACAACAGTAACGTCTTTTGATGAACATTGTTCTGGTTCTGGTTTTTTCGAATCTTCACCAGCCGCTGCTGCAACAAGTGTCTTATTCGAGGTATCATTAGTTTCGCGCTTAGCTTGGTTATTACTATCTGATTCTGCACCATGAACCAAAAGTTTTTTCGGCACATTTTCGGACGTATCCGCAGCAGAATTACGACGATCGTTCAAATGCTGCGCAACAGCCGTTGGTGGTGGAGGCATAACTTGCTTACGCCAATTAGAAGGCTCATTGGAATGGCCACCATTTCCACTGATTGTTGATTTATATCTTCTGCCCATGTTATCATATTCTGGCGGTGTACGTCTATTATGACGCTCATTCGAAATATAATCACGGGATTCTCTATCCATCGATTGCAATGGCGATCGGCGTCCACGCTGTGTATCACGATTATCATAACAGTTGGTATTTTTCGCATTATTCATCATTTCGGCTTGTTTCAATAAACGTGGTGGCAAATTTGGAGGTGGGTATGTTGCCGGTTTTGAATACATTGATGGACCTCCACCACCACCACCGGAAACATTATTCCCGCCACTTCTATAATCTCTTTTATCTCGACTATTTGATTGTAATATTTGCGGTGGTGGTGCCATCACCGAATCATCATCTTCTGATTTGTCTCTTGGACCCCCCGAATTAGCGTCCTTTTTTATTCTTTTTGGCCAGTAATCTAGCTCTTCTTCACTCTTTTTAACTGGTTCCATTGCAGGACCTGCTCTGCTTTGAATCTGTATTGGTGGTGGTGGTGGTGGCGGAGGTGGCTGAACATTGAAATTCGAAGATGGTCCTTTCGAATATGCTTGAGCTGTTGTTGCATTATATCCGCCACTACTTCCACCGCCCCTTGGCAATTGTTGTGATCGAGATGAATGATATTCACCAGCACCACCACGGCGCCCGTAACCACCTTTTTCGTAATGCTCATTGTCTTTTCTCATCATTGATTCATATGATGGGTCAGATTTACGGCCATAATAACGATTATTCATTTGCTGATCCATCACATTCGGTGGCGGCGCCATGGATTTTTGCGGTGGCGGAGCATGACTACCACCACCATAATACCCTGAATCTGATTGATGCTCAGCCGACCTTGAAGCATTAGTGGAGTTTGAATCACGTGTCAACAAATTATATCTATGCTGTTGATGAGAATGTGATGATTCTTGACTTTCCGGATATTTCAACAGATTATTTGATTCCGTAGATCTGGAACCTGATTTCGATCGATCTGCAGTTTGATTTTTTGGCTGTTCTTTTGCTTTATCGGGCTCTTCATCCGAATCATTATCACTGAATTCTATTTTGGCACTATAATCAATCTCTTGTTCAAGTGCCCAATCACATTCCATATCTGTTTTAAGAATTTTGTCTAAATTTTTCAATTCTTGATCATCAATAATCGCCGGCTTTTCCATTACAAATTTTGGTCTGAAACAAAACAAAAAATGAATGATTTTAGATTTCGAACAAATCAAACAGCTAAACAAAACTGAATCAACATTATTCTCATAAACAGTGGGTAGTGAAAAAGTATTGTCAACACGATTGGTGTTTCAGCTTAACAAAGGTTTTAATCATCGACAAAACAGAAAGTCTGAAATTTTCACAAAACTCCTCAAAATCTTACTTTGGTTCAGGTTTATTTCTTCTAGCTTGAATTTGATTGCTACTGTTCGATGGATAAGGCTATATTTTAGAGAAAAAAATATATTTCAAAAAATAAGAATGCATTTTTTATTCACTAACCTGTTGTTGCCGATTACGATCATTATTTAAACGATTAGAATTTGTTGATGAATACAAGTGATCACTAGATGTGGGCAAACTGAACAATTCGGTAGTGTTTATCGGTTGCTGCTGTGATGGTTTTGTTGCTGTCCCCGATCCAGTTGCTGTTTGCTGTTGCGATGACGAACTGTATGATGTCAACGAATTCGATGATGATGATGAAGATGATGAATGATGTTGTGATTGTGCATAGCCAATCTTATTTCTAACATTATTATTATTGTTATTATTACTATTTTCATTATTATTGGTAAAAACATCGTTTGTTGATTTTTCTTTTTCGCATCCTCCATCTATATGACCGTAATTGCCTAGGTGAGGGTAACCACATTGTGCCGTTATTTTTTGCTGCTGTTGTTGATGATGATGGTCCTTGGATTGCGGAAGTGGTAATAATGGCGGCGGTTTTTGTTGTTGCTGATCCAAACCTATGGATTCTTTTCGTGACAAATTTAACGAAACATCTTTGGCCAATTTGTTTGGCGGATCTGGGGGACCACCTCCATTGCCACCTGGTTCTTGTCCGCCGGATATCGGTGGAAATTCTTCGGAAAATTGTTGATAAGATTGATCTCGATAATGTTGATCTGAAACATCGATGTTGGATGCTGGCGTCGGTTGATTTTGAGGATAAGAAGCATTCAATGGTGGATGATTGTTGTTGTTGTTGTACAAATAATCTGTCGTCGTTGTTATTGATGCTGCTGATGATATTTGATCGTTGTTGACGATCGCCGATGACTTTTGTGGTTGACATGTTTCTATCGGCGACAAACTATTCTCTTTTGAGTCTTTCACTGAAGACGATGATGATGATGAACTAAATTTTTCATATTCATAACAAAAAAAATGAGGATAAATATCGAAACTTATTATTATGTTTTACGAAAATCATTTAATAAATCTTGATCGAACCTTTCTTCTTCTTTACTGATTGGCCAACCTTGACCTCCAGCTGGAACAATATTAACAAGATTATCACCTTCGTTATTATTTGCGGCGCTAGTGGTATCGGTATTTGTTCCTGTTTTCAATGAACCAATATTTGCTGATGGTGGCACACGACGTCCAGCACCAACTTTTCCAACTGTCTGCAATCCATGTTTCGGCACAATAACTGTTGTTGTTGTTGTTGTTGAAAATCACATGTGATCACATAATGTTTCTGAATTAGATATTTTTCAATGGGACTTACCAGAAGTTTTTGGATTCTCCAAACTTTTCCCTTTATAGATATTGTTTATATTGAAAGCACTGTACTTTTTCGATTTGTTATTATCATTGCTGTTGTTGTTATTTGTATTATTCAAATTATTATTATTACTGGCCAAAGACGTTGAAGAAGCTGCTGATGCGATGTTGTTGTTGCTGCTGCTACTACTTAACGACGATGATTGGCTGTTTGTCTGTTGATGTGTTGGTTGATTTATTGTAGAAATCGATGAAGCTGTAGACATGATTCATTTGAACACAAGCTACTGGTAATTTTCATTGAGTTAATATTTTTTTTTCGGGAAAATCCTCAATCTCTTTCGTGAAGAGATGAATGTTCGGCCGTGTTTGTCGCTGGTTTTATTTTGCCACACGCACAAACACACAGAAACACCTCACTTCACAAACAATGAACAAATGATACTTGGTAAACTAGAATTTCCAAAAAAGTGATTAAAAAAGTAGTAATGAGACCCAGAAGATTCAGAAGATCGGCACCTGTAGAGGATAATAGATTTTAAAATTAGAAAAACAATCGCCTCTTAAATCGGAAAATTACCTTTGTATTTGGAAAAAAACAGAGTAAACCAATCTTGAATATCACAAAATAGGTTAAAATTTTGAATAAAATTTTTCTCGTAAAAATCTGCGTTTAAACAAAATTTAGGACAATAATTAGATAATGTTTGAAAACAAACGATTTAGATCAACATGAAAAAAGTGGTTTTTTGTTTCGAAATTGCTTTTCTTTTGCAAAACAGCCAATGCACACAAGAAAACACTACGGTAAATACCTGGTCGTGTTCTTTCGTGATTGATTTTTATTTTTGTTGTTGTAGTGTTTGAGCTGACTGGATCAATGTAAACAAATACGCTTGAAAAAACATATTTCATTCACCGAACAAAATACGCAAACTTTTTTTCTGTCTGAGTGATATTTGCGTGAGTGAAAAAAGAGATTAAAAAACCAACAACAAATGAGAAGAGAAGATTCATACACAAGTACAATGCACGAGCATCATCATCACCACCAGCACACCAATACAAAAATACGTACTCAAAACGTTAGCAATGTATTTGGTATTGGCATTGAGCAACAACACATCAACATTGAATTGAAAATATTAAAAAAAATTATGACGACACCTATAGACTATTATTATTTTTTTCTGCTCTCCAATCTACATTAATGATCGTCTGACGATGTTTTTCTTTCGGGAAAGAATGCCAAAAAACCCAGAAGAATATGAAGGGTTTTCCGTAAAAGATAGGTCCGAGAAGAATGCAAACCGCATGGAACTTTTCGCAAAAATTTGGACAAAATTCTCTAAAAAATGAAAAATGGCAATTAGAATCGGAAATATTAGCCTCAATTATGGCTCACCTAAAGCTCACAGGAAAAAATGCATCAGTTGATGAATCACCAATGAATCAGTGGAAGCAAATTGCTTCAGAAAAATGTAATTTAATTGAGAAACGTCAAACCAAAAATAATTGGTAAAATGATGCAATTAATAATCTCAAAAAAAAATTTTATTGAACTCGAAAAATTGGTGCGCAAAACCGGAATGTCCGGGAACAATGGCCCGAAACTGGCCACAATTGGAAACGTGGAAAATGTTCGCCAATCGCGAGAATCGACAAAAACCATTGCAAAATGGTGCAATTAAATAATCTTACCCTTTTTTCAGTTTTTGGTTTACAATTTTTCCAGAATTTCTTGCAATCAGAAAAAACGGTGTGGTGGTATCGAGATTCTGGCCAAACACACACACACACGCACACAAGAGCACAATATAAAAAAAAGTAGCTTGCTCGCTCACACTTGAAATTTTTTTCCTTCTGATTATATTTTCTAACCTCAAAAAGTATTGTTTTGAGTGGAAGGTTGAATATGTGGATGGATTTTGCACACAGCAGAAAAAAAGAAAAAAAAATCTCTACAAAAAAAATGTCGAAAAAAAAATACCACACAGTGGATGAAAGAGTGCGTGTGTGTGTATGTGTGTTGTAAACGTAAAACACATAGACAAGACAAGCCAAAAAAAAATGCAGGGAAAGAAAATGTTTGTTGCAAGCAAGCAAGCAAGCCCAACAACCAAACGACGACGAACAAGCGCATAACGACAACAACAACAAAAATATTTTATTATCGCTGCTCATCACACACCAAACACCGCACAAACCATTTGGGTAGTGGTTCTCATATGTGTTAGGCCAAAATTACATTTGGTCGAACACGACGACACACACACGCAGCACCAGGATCCGCAATTTGAGCTGACAAAACGGATGGACAAACAGAAAAGAGAGAAGAGAGAGAGAGAGAGAGGCCAACAACAGCAAAATTCGATTCGATTTGTTTTTTCGGTTGCAATTCGATTTTATTTATTTATTTATTTTTTTCACAAATCAAAAAGTTCCCGGCCCCGAGGAATAAAAAAGATTAACAAATTGTAATTTTATTTAAAAAAAAAAAATTAGTAAAAACACCCAAAGCAGCCCGAGAACATTGGTGCTGTTCATAAACAAAGGTACGAATTTTTTTTTCGTGGTAGTGGTAGTGGTAAAATTTCAAAATTCGCCCCCACCCTCTCTCTTCGAATTTCAATGCACATACTGAGCATGCGTCAGAATTCTTTTTCATTCTTGCTGTTGACACACTATTGCGCGTTGCTGGTGGTGTGGTATTGGAAGAAGTCGCCATTTTTTTCGTCTTCGTTAAATTTTCTGCATTTGTGTGTGTTATCTTTGGTTGCCAAAGAGCAAAAGCTAAACCAACCAACCAACCAACTAGCCAAAAAAAATAGAGACCTGATGCAGAACTTCGCTACACTCACACACACATACATGCACATTGCAAACAAAGTCACCATCTGGTGAGCTAGGTACGGTAGTTAACCACCTTTACCGCCACCACCATCATCAGGGATCAAAGACCTCATCGAAAAATGAATAACTTGATAATGATGATATTTCATGATCAACGAAAAAAAAAATCCATCCAGTTTGACCACCTTTGACCTCTGTTTTTCTGACGAACACAATGCCTGGACGCATCACAGACAGACAGACAAACGCGGGCACGAAATTGAAGCAGAACCCGAATTTCGAATCTCGATTCCAAGAAAGCAAGTGCAGCAAAAAAATAAGCTAGCGCGGCGCGACATCAACGACATTTTGCTTTGGTCGATGAACTGGTTGGTTGGATGGATGCGCATTTTCGGTGCATCATATCGAGAGGAGAAAAATGGCAAGAAAAAAATACAACAAAATAAATAAGGCGCGCAAACCTTTTTCTGTTTTACTTCTCGAGAATCCTCGATAAATACACACACAGGCACAAGCACACTCACACGCTAACACTTTTATATCACTTGGACGACCAAAGACCGGTTAGTTGAGATTCAAGCCATGATGATGATGATTCGGTGAAATGTGTGCCTGTGCAATGGCGCTGCTATATGATTTCGCCAAGCAAGCACAAAAGATGGTGGACGGCACATGATTAGAGAGAAGAGAATATAGAGCTCTGGTGGCCAAGTGCAAAGGATTTTGACCGTGAGGTTCATCATCATCATCATCGTCATTGCACAGAAATAAGGTTTCCATATTTTTGTCGCAATCGTAAAAAAAAATCAAGACCGGCACCGGTGTCGTGCTTGTTTCCTTACACACCAGATGGCGGATTGATAGGAGAATTACCGGGATCCCGGATTACCCAATAAGGAGCATTATTAGTTGGGGACGATTTGAAATTTTTTTTTTTAAAACATCATTCAAACGACCATAGTTTCAGCTTACGACCATATCACGCTGAGAACACCGGTTCTCGTCCGATCACCGAAGTTAAGCAGCGTCGAGCCGAG
>JAOZJS010001022.1:0-15227 GCA_025882695.1 Amerodectes protonotaria | reverse complement strand
GGCCGGCATCGAGCCGGCCTTTGTTGTGCGGCTGCGGCTTGCGCCGCGTCCCGCAGAAACGCCTGGAAAAGCTTAGAACGAAGTACCGATCTGGAACTGGAACTTCTGGTACTGGTCGCCCGTGTGCTTGGCGATCGGGAAGCCGACGTCGAGCTTGAGCGGCCCGATCGGCGAGATCCATTCGAGACCGGCGCCGTAGCTGTAGCGCAGGCCGTTCGAGCCCGTGCTCTGACCTTCCGTGCCCCACACGTTGCCGCCGTCGACGAACGTGAACACGCGCAGCGTGCGGTCGTAGCCGGTGCCCGGCAGCGGGAACGTGAGCTCGACGTTGCCGACGAGCAGCTTCGAGCCGCCGATCGGGTCGTTCGTGGACTTGTCGCGCGGACCCAGCGAGTTCGGCTCATAGCCGCGCACCGAGCCGATACCGCCAGCATAGAAGTTCTGGAAGATCGGGTACGGCTGGCCGGACAGGCCGTTACCGTAGCCGCCCTGGAAGTTCAGGCCGAGCACGAAGCCGCGCGCGAACGAGTAGTAATACTGCGACTGCAGGTTCAGCTTGTAGTACGAGGTCTTCGTGATCGGCGTGCCGTACTGGGCGTTGACCGAGGTCAGCCAGCCGCGGCTCGGCACGAGCGCGCTGTCGCGCGTGTCGCGCGACCAGCCCACCGACAGCGGCACGCTGTTCGACACGCGGCCGAAGTTCTTCACGTAGTCCTGGTAGCTCTGCGGCGTCGTCGAATCGACGTCGAGGCGGTACTGCTCGACGCCCACGCCGAAGAACACGGTGTCGGCTTCCGAGAACGGGATGCCGAACTTGGTGTCGGCGCCGAAGTTGATGATGCGGAAGCTCGTGTCGTTCGTGCTCGAGTAGTAGAGCGGCTGCGACGTGCGGTAGTAGACGTCGGTGATGCGCTTGATGCCGTCCACCGTGAAGTACGGATCGACCTGCGTGACCGTCAGCGTGCGGAACGTGCTGGCGGTGTTGATGTTGACCGCGAGGCTCGTGCCCGAACCGAACACGTTGTCCTGCGAGATGCCGGCCGAGATGATCGGGCCTTCGCCCGAACCGTAGCCGAGACCGAGCGAGATCGAGCCGGTCGGCTTTTCCTTGACCTTGATCTGCACGTCCACCTGGTCGGGCGTGCCGGGCACGGGCACCGTGGTCACGTCGACGTCGGTGAAGTAGCCGAGGCGGTTGATGCGGTCCTTCGACAGCGCGAGGCGCCCCGAATCGAACCACGAGCTTTCGAGCTGGCGCATCTCGCGGCGCACGACTTCGTCGCGCGTGCGCGTGTTGCCGACGATGTTGATGTGGCGCACGTAGACGCGGCGGCCCGGATCGACGACGAGCGTGAGGCCGACCTTGTGGTTGGCCTGGTCGATGTCGGGCTGCGCGTTGACTGCCGCGAACGCGAAGCCGTACGAGCCGAGCTTGTCGACGAGCGCCTTGGTGGTGGCCTGCAGCTTGTCGGCCGAGAAGCGCTGGCCCGGCTTGATGTCGACGAGCTTCTTGAGCTCGGCCTCGCGGTCGAGCAGGTTGCCGGCCAGCTTGACGCTCGAAATCGTGTACGGCTCGCCTTCGTGCAGCGAGATCGTCAGGTACATGTCCTTCTTGTCCGGCGAGATCGAGACCTGCGTCGAATCGATGTTGAACTCGAGGTAGCCGTGGTTCAGGTAGTACTTGCGGACGTTGTCGAGATCGCCCGTGAACTTGTCCTTCGAGTACAGATCGTTCTTCGTGTACCAGGAGAACCAGTTCGGCGTGGACAGCTGCATCTCGTCGAGCAGCGTGCTGCTGCTGTACGCCTTGTTGCCGATGAAGTTGATCTGGCGGATCTTCGCGCTCGGGCCTTCGTTGACCGAGAACAGCAGCGAGACGCGGTTCGCGTCCACGGGGGTGACCGTGGTCGTGACTTCGGCCGCGTAGTAGCCGCGCGTCAGGTACTGGCGCTTGAGCTCCTGCTCGGATTTGTCGACGAGCGACTTGTCGTAGTAGCGGCCGTCGGACAGACCCACGCTCTTGAGCGCCTTGTTGAGCGCGTCCTTGTCGAATTCGTGGAGGCCGGAGTAGTCGATCGACGCGATGGCCGGGCGTTCCTCGACCTGCACGATCACCACGCCGTTGTCGGTGGCGATGCGCACGTCGTTGAAGAAGCCGGTCGCGTAGAGCGCGCGGATCGCCTCGGAGGCTTTGTCGTCGGTGAACGTATCGCCGACCTTGAGCGGCAAGTAGGCGAACACCGAAGATGCCTCGATGCGCCGCAAGCCCTCGATCTTGATATCGCGAATCACGAACGAATCGGCGGCGAAGGCTGAAGCTGCCGTCACGCTCAAACCGATAAATGTCAGCGCCCGAGCGTAGCGGGACGAGAGTGTCTTAGCCGTCATGCGGGATGGTCGAGAAGTCGAGAAGAATTACGGGCGGCGAGAGGCGGGCTTCGCTCCTAGCCGATACAAGGTTTGCGGCGCAAGACGGATAAGCGTATCCCGGCATGCCGTGCAAAGCCTCCGGGATTTTACACTTATCCGGTTACGGAACACAGATTTGGGGTTGCGATGGCCCTGTCCGGCGCGTTTCTTTTATATAAACGCGGTCGCTTGCTGATACGCGTTCGCGCAGCGGATGGTCTGCATGGCCGCTTGATATTCCGTGTCGATCGCGCTCCGGGCGGTCTGCGCGTCCGCGACGATCTGCCGGTCGATCGCGTGAATCCGCCTCAGTTTGTCGAGCGCGGCGGCCGGTTGCGGCGCCGGGAGCGACATGAGGAGCGGCGAGCGCTCGTTCGCGAGGGCGGCCGCCGCGGCCCATTCGCCGGCGGCGGCCGCCTGTTCGATGGCCTTGGTGAGGGCCCAGGCGCGCTCGATCGGGTCGATGGGTTGCATGTCGTATTCCCTCGTTCGGCCTAGCTCTTGTTCGCGGACCATGCGCCTTGGCTGTTGGTGCCGCCGAACAGCTGCGTCAAGTATTGCGAATTGTTGTTCATCGTCGACATCAGCGTGTTGAGCGCGGTGAACTGCGCCTGGTACATGGTGGTGAGCTGGGCTTCGTAGTTCGACAGGTTGGTCTGTTGCTTCGTAATGCTGGTCAGATCGGCGTTGAGCGCGGCCGTGCGCGTCTGGATCGGGCCGTTGCTTGCGAGGTAGCCGGTGATGTCGTTATTCAGCTGCGCCGCGACGCCGTTGGTCGGGTTGAACACCTGCGCCACGGCCGCCTGGTTGTTTTGCAGCGCGTTGTTGAGCGTCGTGCTGTCGACCGACAGCGTGCCGTCGGCCTGCAGCGTGATGCCGATCGCGGCAAGGCTCGTCGTCGTGCCGCCGCTCTTGACGCCGGAGGCCACGACCGACGCGAGCGTGTTCTGAACCATGTTGAGCGTCGGGTCGCCGAGCAGCGGTCCTTGCGTCGTCGCGCCCGAGCTGAAAGACGACAGCGTACCCATGGTCGTGACCAGCGTGTTGTACAGGTTGACGAAGTTATTGATCGCGGTGGACTGCGAGCCGGTGTCCTGCGCGATCGTCAGCGTTTGGGGCGACGTGCCCGTCGAATCGACGGCGGCGGCCGTCAGGTTCAGGGTGACGCCCGACAACGCCGACGTGACGGTATTGGTCGCGTTCGCGACGGCGGTGCCGTCGATCGTGAAATAGGCGTCTTGCGCGGCGGTCGTCTGGCTCCAATTGGTCGTGCCGCTGGGCAGCGACGACTGGTTTGCCGCGAGTTGCGCGCTGGTCGCGTTCGACGTGCCGCTGAGCGACGTGCCCGCGTTGCTTTGTACCGCGAGCTGGTTCAGCGCGTCGCCGGAATTCGAATCCGAGATCGAGACGCCGATGGTATTCGCGGACCCGGTCGCCGTTGCGTGCAGGACCAGATGCGCGCCGTCGGTGCCGTTGACGACCGTGGCGGTGACCCCGGGATTGTTGCTTGCGGCGTTGATGGCCGAGGCGATGCCGGCGACGGTGCTGTTGGAGCTGTCGAGCGAGATCGTGGTGCTGGCGCCGCCGACGGACAGGGTCAGCGTGCTCGGACCCGAGGCCAGCGCCTGCGTCGCGCTATAACCCGAGGAGGTCAGCACCTGCGCAGCCGCGATCTGCTTGACGTCGATCGCGTACGAACCTGCCACCGCGCCGCTGGCGGCGGTGGCGGTGAGGCCGTTGCCGCTGGCGCTTGCCTTGAACGCATTGAGCGTGTTGCCGTTCGAGAGCGAAGTCAGGCTGGCCTGCAAGGCCGACAAGCCGGCGGAAAGGGTGCCGTATGCCGAGATCGTCGTGTTGTCCGAGGTCTGTTGCGCGGTCAGGGCCGCGGTCTGCCCGGCGGTTTTGGCGTTGACGAGCGCCGTAACGAGCGAACTCACGTCCATCGACGAGTTGCCGGTCGAGCCGCTGATGATCGACTGTGCCGCTTGCTGAAGCGCGGTATTGCTCGCCGCTGTGCTCGCGGCGGCCGACCCCGCCGCAGTGGTAGCGTTCGACGTTCCGGATACGGTGGACATGGACGGGCTCCTCGTTTGGGCCGTGCCGTTTGACGCAGGGCGACACGGAATCTGGCTGAAATGCCGATCGGGAGGCGTGCCTCCCGATCGGTTTGCGTTCCGCGCGCCGGAACTTGCCTACGGCGCGCGGAACGCGAGCGGCGCGAAGCCGTTACTGCAGGAGCTTCAGAACCTGCTGCGGCAGCGAGTTCGCTTGCGCGAGCACCGAGATGCCGGCTTGCTGCAGCACCTGCGCCTTGCTCAGGTTCGCCGTTTCCTGTGCGAAGTTGGCGTCCTGGATTTGCGATTGCGCGTTCGACAGGTCGGTCGACTGGGCTTGCTGGGTCGTGGAAATCCCGGTGAAACGGTTTTGTGCCGCGCCCAGGGTCGCCTGGATGTTGTTGACCGTGGTCAGCGCATCGTCGATCGACTCGATTGCATTCGTAGCGCCGCTTTGCGTGCTAACGTCGATTTGATTGACGGTTTGCGTCTTGGCGCTCGATGCGACCGAGAATTTCGTATTGCCGGCGGTCGGCGCGCCGAGAGATGCGGCGGACGTTCCCGAGACGGCCGGTGCGTAGGACGCGAACTCGCTCGAGACGACGCTGCCGGTGGGGTTCAGCTGGTTGCCGCTCTGATCCCAGAACGTGTAACCGTAGTTGCCGTCCGACTTCACCGTGATCGACGTGATGTCGGTCGATTGCGGTGCAGCCGAATCGTCTGCGCCGGTCGTTGCGTTGAGCGAGAAGCCCGACACCGTGCCGAGCGTCGTACCGGAGGCGATCGGGGTGGTGGCGCCGTACGCTGCGCTGTTTTGCGCGTCGATCTTGCTCGCAACCGTTGCCGGATCGATGTTCGAGCCGCTCTTGATCTGGATCTGACCCGGCGTCGTCGTCGTGTCGAACAGACCCGACGTGGAGAACGAAACCGCTTGGCCGTTCTGATCGTTGACCGTGAAGCTGCCCTTGCCGTCCGAAACCAGGTTCAGCTGGGTGATTTCCGAACCCGTGGAGGTCGACGAATTCCAGACGTTGCCGTTCGAGTCGAGCGAGACCGCCAGCGAGCCGATCGTGTTGCCGGCTTGCACTGCGCCGCCGCCGAGGGAGGCGGACGAGACGCTTTGCGCGAGATTCAGGCTGACCGTCTGACCGACGTTCGCGCCGACCTGGAACGAGACCGCGCCGGCCGAGCCGTCCAGAATGTTCTTGCCGTTGTATTGCGTCTGCGAGGCGATGCGGTTCACTTCCGCAATTTGCTGCGACACTTCTTGCTGCAGCGCTGCGCGGTTGTCCGAGGTCAAGCCGCCGTTCGATGCCTGTACCGCCAGTTGGCGAATACGCTGCAGGCTCGACGTGATTTGGCTCAGGCCGCTCGTTGCCGTCTGGATCATCGACACGCCGTCGTTGGCGTTCGAAACGCCTTGGTTCAGGCCGTTGATCTGCGTCTGCATGCCGGTCGCGATCGCCAGGCCAGCCGCGTCGTCCGCTGCGCTGTTGATGCGCTTACCCGACGACAGGCGCGTGATCGCTTGCGAGAGCGCGTTTTGCGAGCCGGTCAGGTTTTGCTGTGCGACCAGCGAGTTGATGTTGCTATTGATTCCAAGCATGGAAAATCTCCTGAGGGGGCCATCGGCCCGTTATTGCCACATTAACGTCATGGCATCAGCGGACAACGCGGTTGTCTAATTGCTGACCGCCTTGTTTGGGGTAACGGTGCGAGGCGAAAAAACTTTAGACGGTCTGGCTGCAAATTCGACTATTCGTGTGACGGAACGATTGCCGCAACGACCGGCCACGCCACAAAGAAAAAAGCGCGACGACGCGAATCATCGAGCCGTCGCGCGAAGCGGGTCGCCTAACGAGCCAACCCGCGGTTCGGCACACTTGCTACTGCAGAAGCTTCAGCACCTGCCGCGGCGCCGAAATTGCCCGTTCGGCCGCAGCGTTCGCCGCGATTCGCGTTGCTGCAGGCCTCATCCCGGATTTCGGCCCGCGCGGGAAAAACTTGAGAAGAAATACGCTCCGGATAGGGCGCGCTCGACAATGATTGACATTTGGCGAGGCGATCGCGCCGCCGCACGTGTCGGAATGCCGTAAGTGCTTGGCTTGGTTGAGAAACTTATGCTAGGATGGCGGGCTAATTGAAAATTTCCGTTGGTTTCTCGCCGCTATCGGTAGGTAGGCGCGGGGGAGCGGCGGGCCAGCAAATACAGGCGCCTGTCCCGTCGAAGACGCGACAGAGCCGCGCGACGTGCCCCAAAGGGGGTGAACAAAGCACCGAGCGCGAGGGGCGAGCAAGTACCCCGGCCACCCAGGGCCCATGGCCCGTGTTATCGAGTGATCCGCTTTATTTTTCGGCCTTCGCGGGCCCGCGCCGCCGTGTTCCATCCGGCCGGAAGCGATCCGCGGGGCGCGCGCAGCGCTGTGCCGCCGCGCGGTTAAACCTTATTTTCGAGTATTCGGGAAACCACATGACCACGATTCTTCTGAAAGAAAACGAGCCGTTCGAAGTTGCAATGCGCCGTTTCCGCCGCGCCATCGAAAAGAACGGCCTGATCGCCGAACTGCGCGAGCGTCAAACGTACGAAAAGCCGACCACCGTGCGCAAGCGCAAGAAGGCCGCAGCCGTGAAGCGCCTGCACAAGCGTCTGCGCAGCCAACAGCTGCCGAAGAAGCTCCACTAAGCTTTTTCGCCGGCTCGGCGCGGTTGGTTCGCGCCGTTAGCTTGCGCTGTTAGCTTGGTTAAACAGCCGCGCGTACTCCATTGGGGTGCGCGCGGCTGTTTTCGTTTGGGGATGGTTTTGCCTGGAAGGCCGGTTCGGCGCTGTGTGCGGCGCGCCGGTCGATCGCTCATCCGCCCGCGGTCTGCGCCTGCGCCAAGGCCGCGCCGAGCGCCGCGCAGCGGGTTCGGCTCGAGCAGGTCAGTTCATGGTCGTTGGCCATGCCGACTGCCTGCATCAGCGCGTAGCAGATGGTCGGTCCGACGAACTTGCAGCCGTAGCCCTTGAGCGCGCGGCTCATCGCCTGCGAGCGGTCGGTCGAGGGCGGCGCGTCGCGGTACGCGTCCCAATGCCCCTGGACCGGCACGCCGTCCACGAAACGCCACAAGAACGCGGCCAGCGAGCCGTGCTCGGCGCGGATGCGCTGCACGGCGCGCGCATTGGCCACGGCGGCCTCGATCTTCGCGCGGTTGCGCACGATGCCGGGATCGGCCATCAGCGCCTCGACGCGTTCCGGCCCGAACGCGGCGACCTGGTCCGCATCGAAATTCGCGAACGCGGCGCGGTAGCCCTCGCGCTTGTTCAAAATCGTGGACCACGACAGCCCCGCCTGCGCGCCCTCGAGCACGAGCATTTCGTAGAGGTGGCGGTCGTCGTGCGACGGCACGCCCCATTCGGTATCGTGATAGTGAGCGTCTGCTTCGGTTTTAACCCAGTTGCAGCGTTGCGTCATGGTGCGGACTCTGTCAAGTGTTGGCCAAGTTGAGCAATGATAGGCGTACGGCGCCGTTGCGGCTAAGCTCTCGGCTGAACGATCTACCCCATTCGAATCAGGAAAGCGGCCGATGAGCGGCGACATTTATCTAATCGGTATCGACGGCGGCGGCACGGGCACGCGCGCGGTCGTGGCGGCGCGCGACGGGCGCGTGCTCGCGCACGGCAGTGCGGGCCCGTCGGGGCTCGCGCTCGGTGTCGCGCCTGCGTGGGCTGCGCTCGAAGCCGCGTGCCGCGCGGCGTTCGCGCAGGCCGGCCTCGCGTTCGCGTGGCGCGCGTGCGCGCTCGGCTGCGGGCTGGCCGGCGTCAACCAGCGCGACTGGCTAGCCGCGTTCCTCGCGCAGGCGCCCGGTCCCGCGGCGCTCGAAGTCGAGAGCGACGCCTATACGACACTGCTCGGCGCGCACGGCGGCGCACCGGGCGTGATCGTGGCGCTCGGCACGGGCAGCATCGCGGCCTCGCTCGACGAGGACGGCGTCTGCCGTCTCGCGGGCGGCTACGGGTTCCCGTCCGGCGACGAAGCGAGCGGCGCGTGGCTCGGCTTGCGCGCGCTCGCGTACGCGCAGCAGGCGCTCGACGGCCGCGTGCCGGCGGATGCGCTCGCGCGCGACTTGTTCGCGCATATGGGAGCGCACGACCGCGACAGCCTCGTGGTGTGGTCGAGCACGGCGAACCAGACCGCATATGCGCAACTGGCGCCGATCGTGCTCGCGCATCGCGGGCACCCGGCCGCGGCGCAGTGGCTCGCGCAGGCCGGCGTCGAAATCGGCCGCATGATCGAGGCGCTCGATCCGCGCGCCCGCTGGCCCGTGGCGCTGTGCGGCGGCTTGGGCGGCGCGCTGGCGGACACCGTGCCCGAACCGTACCGCGCGCGGCTGCGCGCGCCGCAGGCCGATGCGGCAACCGGCGCGCTGCTGCTCGCCGCACGGGCCGCGCAGCGCGAGGGTTTGCTTTGAACGGCCGCTAGCGGGGCGCCGGGCGCGCGCGCGGAACCCGGACTAAAATAAGCCTCCGATCCGCCCTCCCGCCAGGTTTTCCGCAATGTCCCAAGTCATCGCCACCGATCTCGACGGCACCCTGCTCAACAGCGACCACCAGCTCGATGCCTACACCGTCGAAACGGTTCGCGCGCTGGCCGCGCGCGGCGTGCAGTTCGTGCTCGCCACGGGGCGTCACGCCGTCGACGTCGCCGGCATCCGCGACGTGCTCGGCATCGCCCCGTATCTGATTTCCTCGAACGGCGCGCGCGTCCACGCGCCCGACGGCGCGCTGCTTCACGCGCGCGATCTGCCCGCCGGGACGGTGCGCGCGCTCGTGCGGCCGGAACTGGTAGGCGAGCACGGGCGCGTGATCGTCAATCTGTTTACGGAGCGCGAGTGGCTGATCGACCGCGATGCGCCGCATCTGCTCGACATGCATCAGGACTCGGGCTTCGCCTACCAGCAGATCGATCTGCTCGCATACGCCGGCGAGGGCGTGGCCAAGGTGCTCTATATCGGCGATCCGGCCGATCTGCGCGTCATCGCCGAACGGCTCGCGCAGACCTTCGGCGATGCGCTCTACGTGACCTACTCGTTGCCCGATTGCCTCGAAGTGATGGCAGCGGGCGTGTCCAAGGGCCAGGCGCTCGGCCTCGTGCTCGAACGGATCGGCGTGCCGGCCGCCGCGTGCGTCGCATTCGGCGACAACCTGAACGATATCGACATGCTCGAAACGGCCGGCCGCCCGTACATGATGGCCAATGCCCATCCGCTGCTGGCCGAGCGCCTGCCGCACGTGCCGCGCATCGGCCGCAACGACGAAGCCGCCGTCGCGCGGCAACTGAGCGCGTTGTTCGGGCTGCCCGCGCATGCGCTGCCGCCTGCCGCGTAGCAAGCGTCAACGATTGTCAGAGGGCGCGGGGGACAATTGAATTGTTATTAGAATGGTCATGCATAACCCGATCCTTATATCTTGAGAAAGTCTTTTAAAAACAACAAGATATAATTCTAATAACAGTGCGGTGCGCGTGAATTGCCCGGGTGGGAGGGGACCATGTCTCAATACGCGAAGCTGAAAGAGCAAATCTCCAGGCTTCAAGCGCAGGCCGAAGAGGTGCGGCGCCAGGAAGTCGAAGCGGTGATCGCCGAGGTGCGGAGCAAGATCGCGGAATACGGTTTGACGGCCGAGGATCTCGGCTTCGCCGAGCGCGCCAAGCGCGGGCGCCCGCCGAAGAAGGCGCCGCTGCCGCCCAAGTACCGCGATCCCAAGAGCGGGCAGACCTGGAGCGGGCGCGGCAAGCCGCCGAACTGGATCGCCGGCAAGAACCGCGAGCGTTTTTTGATCGAATAACGCGCGCGGCCGATTGCGGCGCGAATCGGGTGGCGAATTAACAACAGACAAATCGCCGGGCAAAAGCCAATTACTTTTTCGCCAACTAAGTAAAAACGCTTATTGCTTCTCCCTATCATTAAATTATGAATAATTAATGATAGGGTGAGCTGGGCGTATTTTCTTATCGAACCTATCGAAACGCGCGCTTCGTCCCGGTCGGCCAGGCCGCCCCTCGCGCCCCCGTAAATCCTTTCCTGGCATGGCTTGGAGGGATTCTTCCAAGCTCCGCGAAAGCGTTGCCGAACACGCGTTTAGCGCGCCTCGTTCCCATCAAGGTGAGGCTGCCGCAACGGATCCGCGAACCGTCTCCGAGCGTAATTCCGGTGTAGGAATATTCTTACGTTAATTACAGAAAAATCCGTCATCGTTTACTCGCCTTCCCTGATATTCGCCGCAAAATCGTTTGCGCAAAATGCAGACGTAAGACTTAAAACGAGCCGCGCGTTCGCAATGATCGTGACGAAAGCGACGAGCTCACAAAATCAACGGCCACAAGTCTACGGGGAAGTACCATGAGCTCAACGGTTAGCAGTGAAATGCTCACTGAGATCAAGGAAGTTAATCTGTCGTATCTGCTGCTCGTGCAGCGCCTGCTGCGCGAAGACAAGGCGATGGGCATGTTCCGCATGGGGGTCTCGCAAGAGATGGCGGACGTGTTGTCCAACCTCACGCTGGCCCAGACGGTCAAACTGGCCGCCTCCAATCAAATCCTCTGCCGTTTCCGTTTCGACGACCATGCCTTTCTGTCGGCGCTTGCCGATAAAGGCCGGAGCGCCGCGACCACGCTCGCCCATGCCGCCATCGTGATGGCCGGCCAGCCGGCGGAAAGCCTGCGCTGACGCATTTTAGAAACGCATCGTCGCAAACGTTTCGTCCCTATTTTCGGCCCGGCGCGGCCGGGTGCGGGCGCGCGTGCGAACAATAAGAAACGAAATCCGAGGGATAGTCATGGCAACCAAAAGCGTGGTGGTCGAGGTCAAGGAAATCACCTTGGCGATCGAGTTGATCGAGCTCGGGGCGCGTCTGCAGCTGCTGGAGTCGGAGACGCATCTGTCGCGCGACCGCTTGATCAAGCTCTATAAGGAATTGAAGGGCGCGTCGCCGCCGAAGGGCATGCTGCCGTTTTCGACCGACTGGTTCATGACCTGGCAGCCGAACATCCATTCCTCGCTGTTCTACAACATCTACCGCTTCATGAGCCAGCACGGCGGCTGCGAATCGATCCAGGCGATCGTGAAAAGCTACCGGCTCTACCTGGAGCACGTGGGCTTGTCCGGCGACGAGGCCGTGCTGAGCCTGACGCGCGCGTGGACGCTCGTGCGCTTCTTCGATTCCGGCATGCTGAGCACGGCGCCGTGCACGCGCTGCGGCGGTCATTTTGTCGCGCATGCGCACGATCCGCAGCAGGGTTTCGTGTGCGGGCTGTGCCAGCCGCCGTCGCGTGCGGGCAAGACGCGCAAGGCCGCCGCGCTCGCGGAACGCGCGGCGCTCGCGGCCTGATTTTTCGGCGCACGCCAGGGCGCCGCGACCCTCAAAGTTTTTAGTCCGCCTGCCGTAAACCACTTAAGAGCGGCTTTCTCGCCGCGCATTCCAAAAGGGGTCCGGCAAGTGCTGATAATTCTGGGAGCGGTTGTGACGCTGTTGTCCGTGTTCGGCGGCTATATGCTGGCGGGCGGGCACCTGGCCGCTCTGCTGCAGCCGATCGAGGTGCTGATGATCGTCGGCGCGGGCGTCGGCGCGTTCATTCTCGGCAACGGCGGCAAGACGATTCGCGCGACGCTGCGCCTGCTGCCGTCGCTGTTCAAGCCCGCGAAATACAACAAAGAAATCTACATGGAGCTGATGGCGCTCCTGTATGTGCTGCTGGCCAAGGCGCGCCGCGAAGGCACGCTCGCGCTCGAAGCCGACATCGACGATCCGGCCCAGAGCGCGATCTTCACGCAATATCCGAAGCTGCTCGCCGACCACCACATCGTCGACTTTCTGACCGACTACCTGCGCCTCATGGTGGGCGGCACCATGAACGCGTTCGAGATCGAGAGCCTCATGGACGAGGAGATCGAGACGCATCACGCCGAGGGCGAGGCGCCCGTGCACGCGCTGATGCGCGCGGGCGACGCGATGCCGGCGTTCGGCATCGTGGCGGCGGTGATGGGCGTGGTGCACACGATGGCCTCGGCCGACAAGCCGCCCGCGGTGCTCGGCGCGATGATCGCGCAGGCGCTGGTCGGCACCTTCCTCGGGATTCTGCTTGCCTATGGGCTGGTGTCGCCGCTCGCGAGCCTGGCCGAACAGCGCGTGGCCGAATCCACCAAGATGCTCCAGTGCATCAAGGTCACGATCCTCGCGACGCTCAACGGCTATCAGCCCGCGATTGCGGTGGAGTTCGGCCGCAAGGTGCTGTTCTCGACCGAGCGTCCGTCGTTCGCCGAGCTCGAAGAGCACGTGCGGCGCGTGAAGGCCAAGTGAGCGGGAGGCGGACATGAGCAGACCCGGTGGATCCAGCGAACCCGCGATCGTCGTCAAGCGCGCGTCGGCATCGCGCAAGAAGGGGCATCACGGCGGCGCGTGGAAGCTCGCGTACGCGGACTTCATGACCGCGATGATGGCGTTCTTCCTGCTGATGTGGCTGCTCAGCTCGGCTACGCCGGTGGAACTCAAGGGGATCGCAGAATATTTCAACACGCCGCTGCGCGCCGCGCTGTTCGGCACCGGCAAGCGCAGCGCCGAGGATTCGAGCGTGATCGACGGCGGCGGGCGCGATCTGTCGAGCATCCAGAACGGCGTGTCGCGCCGCACCGACGGCACGATCAAGCTCGCCGAGCGCATCGCGAAGCAGAGCGGCGACGCGAACAACGCGCAGCAGGGCATGGCCGACAAGCGCGAGGAAGCGCGTCTGCACGAGCTGCAGATCAAGCTCATGGACGCGATCGAGGCGAATCCGACGCTGCGCCAGTTCAAGCAGCAGATCCGCATCGATTCGACGCTGACGGGGCTGCGCATCGAGATCGTCGATAGCCAGAAGCGGCCGATGTTCGCGCTGTCGAGCGATCGCGTCGAGCCGTACATGCGCGACATCCTGCGCGAGATCGGCAAAACCCTCAACGAAGTGCCGAACCGCGTGGTGGTGCAGGGCCATACCGATGCGCTCGCCTATGCGGGCGGCGGCAGCGGCTATACCAACTGGGAGTTGTCGACGGACCGCGCGAATGCGTCGCGCCGCGAATTGATCGCGGGCGGCATGGACGACACCAAGGTGCTGCGCGTGATCGGCCTCGCGTCGACGCAGAACCTGAACAAGGCCGATCCGCTCGATCCGGAGAACCGGCGCATCAGCATCATCGTGCTGAACCACCATTCGGAGGAAGCGATGATGCGCGACGACACGACCGCGACCACGCTGTCGTCGGACGCGGCCGGCTCCACCAAGCAGCTCGAACACTCGCTGGCGCCGCTGGCGCCCGCCAATCCGGCGCCGCGCGCGCCGGCCACCCCCGCGCCGCTTACGCATCTGCCGCCGGCGCAAGAGAGCACGACATGACACACGCGATCTACCGCATTCTCGCGATCGACGACTCCGCGATCATGCGCACCCTACTCGACACCACGCTGACCGAGGCCGGCTACGCCGTGACGCTCGCGGCCGACGGCGAGATCGGGCTGGAGCTGGCGGCGAGCATGCGTTTCGATCTGATCCTGACCGATCAGAACATGCCGAAGAAAAACGGCCTCGAGGTGATCGCGGCGCTGCGCGAGCGCGCGGTGTACCGCGACACGCCGATCTGCGTGCTGACCACGGAGAGCGGCGAATCGTTCAAGCAGGCGGCCGCGCAGGCGGGCGCCACGGGCTGGATCGAGAAGCCGTTCGATCCGGACACGCTGACGGAACTGGTGGCCGCGCTCGCGGACCAGGGCCGACACGCAGAGCAAGACCTCGGCCAAGCATCGAAGCAGTGAGCACGCAATGACTCTCGACATCACCCAGTTCTATCAGACGTTTTTCGACGAGGCCGACGAACTGCTCGCGCAGATGGAAAGCCTGCTGCTCGGCCTCGACATCGCGTCGCCCGATCCCGAGGATCTGGCCGCGATCTTCCGCGCCGCGCATTCGATCAAGGGCGGCGCGGCGACGTTCGGCTTTGCCGCGTTGACCGAGACCACGCACATCCTCGAATCGCTGCTCGACCGCGCGCGCAACCGCGAGATCCAGCTCACGCGGCCGATGGTGGACGCGTTCCTCGAAACCAAGGACGTGCTGTCCGAGCAGCTCGCGGATTACCGCGCGAGCGCCGAGCCCGATGCGGCCGCAGCGGCTGCGATGTGCGCGAAGCTCGAGGCGCTCAATGCGGGGGCCGCTGCGCCTGGGGCGGCCGGTAGTGCGGTGGCGGCGCCTGCCCCCGCGGTTCAGGCGGCTGCCTCGGCCGCTCCCGGTGCGGGGTTGTTCGCGGTGCCGGAGCATGTGTTCGGACAGGCATCGGCGGCGCTGCATCCGGCGCACGGCGCGGCGTCGGCCGATGCGGCTGCGGTTGATGCCGACGGCCCGCATCTGCGTATCGTCTTGCGCACGGCCAACGAACAGGACCGCGGGCTGTTGCTCGAAGAACTCGGCAATCTGGGCCAGGTGCTGCAGCGCGCGGCCGCACCCGACAGCCTGACGATCTGGCTCGACAGCGACGTGCCGCCCGACGACATCGTCGCGGTCTGCTGCTTCGTGATCGACGAGAGCGAAATCGCCATCACGCGCGGCCAAGCGCCGGGCGAGTCGGAGGCGGAACAAGTCGCGGCGGTGGCCGCTGCACCGGCTGCCGCGCCGGTTCATGCGGGCGCGGTGGCGGCTACGCCTGCCGCAGCGGTTCATGCGGAAGCGACTCCCGCGGGAGGCGCACCCGCAGGCGCAG
>JAOZJS010001021.1:0-15230 GCA_025882695.1 Amerodectes protonotaria | reverse complement strand
AGCGCGGGCAGGCCCGCGCGGATGTCGATCTTGGCGTCCGGATCGGTGTACGGGCCCGACGTGTCGTACACGTAGACCGGCGGGTTCTTCTCGCCGCCGAAGCTGTCCGGCGTGTCGGCCTGCGTGATTTCGCGCATCGGCACGCGGATGTCGGGCTGCGAGCCCGTCACGTAGACCTTGCGCGAGTTCGGCAGCGGGGCGACGGCGGCGGCGTCGACGTGGGCGTCGGCGGAAAGAAACTTGGGATTGGCGTTCATGACTCGGGTCTCGTGCAAAGCTGTGTCGACCAGAACCGGCGCTTTAGCGCTTGCTCTGGCCCCATGAAAATACTTGGGGCGCTAAGCAGGAGACCGAGGGGCGGGGCGCAGGGTGCGCGACGACAGCGAGACTCGGACGCTTCCCTGCGCTGGCATTATCCAGATCAGGTTCAAAGGGTATTTCTCACCCGTGCGCCGGCAAAACCGAGCGCCAGCAGGACCCCCGCGTTAGCAAGCGCACACGATACACCGGGACGGGGGCGGTTTCAACCGTGGTTAGCGAGAACGCGCGCCGCGCAGGTGCAGCGCGAGCGCGGCCAGCGCGAACGCGAACCCCACCGCGCAGGTGCCGAGCCAGCCGCCCGCGTGCCAAGCGGCGATGCCGACCGCCGAGCCGAGCGCGCCGCCGACGAAATAGCTGACCATGTAGACCGTGTTCACGCGGCTGCGCGCATCGGGCTTGAGCGCGTAGATGCGCGTCTGGTTCGAGATCTGCGCGGCCTGCACGCCGACGTCGAGCACGATCACGCCGATCACGAGCCCGGTCAGGCTGTGTCCCGAAACCGCGAAGATCGCGAACGAGAGCGCGAGCAGTACGATCGCGAACGTGATCACGGTGCGCGGGCCGCGGCGGTCCGCGAAACGCCCGGCATGCGGCGCGATCAGCGCGCCCGCGGCGCCCACGATGCCGAACAGGCCGGCCGCTTGCGGGCCGAGATGGAACGGCGCGCCGGCCAGCAGCAGCGTCAAGACGGGCCAGAATGCGCTGAACGCGGCGAAGATCAGCGCGCCGGTGCCGGCCGCCTCGCGCAGGCCGGGCAATTGCACGGCCAGATGCCACAGCGACGCGAGCAGCTTGCCGTACGAAAGCGTGGAGGTCGGCGCGCTGCGCGGCAGGCGCAGCACGATCACGCATGCAAGCACTGCGAGCGCCACGACCGATAGACCGAACACGCTGCGCCAGCCCAGATATTCGGCGATCAAGCCGGCCGCGGTGCGTGCGAGCAGGATCCCGAGCAGCAGGCCGCTCATGACCGTGCCGACCGCATGACCGCGCTCGGCCGGGGGCGCGAGTTCGGCCGCGAACGGCACCGCCTGCTGGGCGATCGTGGCGAGCACGCCGATGGCGAGGCTGGCCGCGGCGAGCACCGCGAGCGACGGCGCCGAGGCGGCCACGATCAGCGCCAGCGAAAGGCCTGCGATCTGCAGCAGGATCAGGCGGCGCCGGTCGAAGCGGTCGCCGAGCGGCGCGAGCAGCAGCATGCCGGCCGCGTAGCCGAGCTGGGTGACGGTCGGCACGACGCCGATCCAGTCGGCGCTGGCGGGAAACGAGGCGCGGAATGCGCCGATCAGCGGCTGGTTGTAATAGATGTTGGCGACCGACACGCCGGCGATGGTCGCGAGCAGAAGCAGCATGCCGCGGGAATAGTGGATCGAGGCGGCGTGCGGAGCGGGGGAGGACAAGTCGGCCATGGCGCGTATCGGGGCGGGCGGGGGCGGGCGTGCCGCGTGTGCCGGGAATGGCCGTGCGGCATCGCATCAAAGGCAGCCGATCATACCGGAGGGACATAAAACTTGCCGGGCGCGCGGCTGTTCCCCTGAAGATGCTAGGGGTATGGCGGCGCCGCCGCCGCGATGTCCTCGAACGGGTACGGACCGGCGGCGGGGTCGACGTACACGTGGTGGGTCACCAAGCCGTCCGCGCGCGTATAGCGATGCAGCGCGAAACCGGGCGGCTCCATGCAGAACGCGGGCGGGGCGCCGGGCCGCAAGTCGAGCCGCACCTGATGCGCGGGCGACGGCGCGCCCGACGCGAGCGTGCCGCCGAAACGCGCGAACAGCGTGCGGTGCACATGCCCGAAGATCACGCGTTCGACGTTCGGATGGCGGCGCAGCAGTGCGTCGAGCCGCTGCGCGGCGTGCCGGTCGAGGGCGATCTCGTCCATATGTTCGATTCCGCTCGCGAACGGCGGATGATGCAGCGCGACGATCACGGGGCGATCGCGCGCGGCATCGAGCTGCGCGGAGAGCCACGCGACACGCGCGTCGCACAGACTCCCGCCGCTCTCACCCGGCGTTTGGGAGTCGAGCGCGATCACGCGGACGGGGCCGACGTCGAAACTATATTGAACGAAGTCGTCGTCTTGCGAGGCGATGGGTCCCGCGCGGCGATGCGCGCCGAACACTTTCCGCAGCGGCCCGCGCGCGTCGTGATTGCCGACCATCAGGTAGTACGGGATTTCGAGCGGGGCGAGCAGCTGCCGCAGATGCAGGTATTCTTCCTCGCCGCCCGAATCGACGAGATCCCCGGTGATCAGCACCGCGTCGGGCCGCGGTTCGAGCGCGTTGAGCCGCGCCACGCAGCGCGCGAGATGGGCGCTCGTGTCGACGCGTCCATAAGCGAGCCGCCCGGGCCGCAGAATGTGAAGGTCGCTGATTTGGGCGAGCAGCATGGTCTATCCCTCCTCCCGATGGGCGGCGCTTTGGGTACCGTGCGCGATGCCGCGCGAACGGCTGCGTGGACTCGGCCCGCGACGATTCGCGTGTTGCCGCCACCGTCGCTTCAATTTTAAGTCGTGCGGCGCGGATGCCGTGCCGTGCGTGCGTTGCAGGCCGTCTTGGGAGGAAAGGCGTGCTTCGGCTACGTGCTCGACACCGCCGCGTGCGGCAGCGGCGCGATCGTGGCGCCGCGCTGCAACGCGTGCGGCAGGCGCTGTCGCGCGGGAATCGTGTTTTCGCCGGCGATGCGCGCCGCGAGATAGCGGCATGCGGCGCGGCCGATTTCGCGGTTGGGCGTGCTGACGCTGCTGAGCGGGGGCGCGAGCAGTTCGCCGACCGGCAGGCCGTCGAAGCCGATGACCGAAATATCGCCGGGCACTGAAAGCGCCAGGCTGCGCAGGACGCGGATCAGGTTCATCGCGAGCAGGTCGTTGCCGCAGAAGATTGCGGTCGGCCGCGTGCCGGGCGCCGCGAGCCGGCGCGCCAGTTCGGGCGCCAGGCATGCGCTGTCGAAGTCGATCGTGAGCGGCGCCTGCGCTCCCAGCCCCGCCTCGGCCAGCGCCTGCGCATAACCGGTATAGCGCTGGCGCGTGCGGTCGGACGCGGGCGGCGACGGCGCCAGCATCAAGATGCGCCGGTGTCCGTTTTCGATGAGCAGGCGCACCCCGTCGTAGGCGGCGCGGCGGTTGTCGACCGCGACGGACGGATGGCTCGGCGTGTCGTTATGGACGAGCACGTAACACGCAGCCTCGCGGTGCATGACGTCGAGCATGGGGTTGTCGGCGGCATCCGCGACGTTCAGGATCATGCCCTCCACGCGTTGCGCGCGCAGCGCGGCGATGCTCTTGCGCTCCCGGCCGCGATCGTATTCGGTCGACATCAGGAGCAGCATGAAGCCGAGCTGCGTGGCCAATTCGTCGATGCCGTGCAGGCATTCGGCGAAGATCGGATTGGTCAAGGTCGGGACCATGACGCCGATCATCTGCGAGCGCACATTGCGCAGCGCCCGCCCGATGGGATTGGGAACGAACTGCAGGGTTTCCACGGCGGCCCGCACGGCGGTCAGCGTAATGGGGTTGACGGTGCTCGGCGAATTGATCGCGCGCGACACGGTGGCAATCGAAAAGCCTGCCAGCCGCGCAACATCCTTGATGGTAGGCATAGATATCCCCGGGCGGTGTAAACGTTTCATAACAAATTAGTTATACATATCGATTCGTTATGGCATGTAGGCTATATCGCGAATCCGATGCGAATTTTGCACGAGTGATTGGAGGAAAAATTCGAAGCGCGGCGCTGCGACGCAGGCATTCCATGGGCAAAGTGATACGGAGAACGTTTCGGTTCCCCGTGTTCTGTATGATCGCGGGTGATGCACGGGTTAACTAGACAAGCTGGCGGCCGCCTCCGCGCGGTGCGACAGCCGCCTTATCCAGAAAAATCGGATCCACGATGAAGACGAAACGAACCTCGGCGCCGCCGTCGGAGACGCTCCCAGCGCGGGAAACGGGCTCGGAGGGGCAGGGTACGGTCAAGGCGCTCCCCGCCTACGAGCAGATCAAGCGCTACGTGCTCGAACATATTGCGAACGGCACCTGGAAGGCCGGCGACTTGATTCCGTCCGAAACCGAGCTGGTCAAGGAGTTCGGCGTGGCGCGCATGACGGTGTCGCGCGCGCTGCGCGAATTGACCGTCGAGCGCGTGCTGACGCGCGTGCAGGGATCGGGCACGTTCGTCGCGGCGCAGGTCGAATCGACGGTGCTGGAAATCCGCAATATCGCCGACGAGATCATGGGGCGCGGCCACCGGCATACCGCGCACGTCCTGCTGCTCGAGGCGAGCGACGATCCGCAGGCGCTGGCCGCGCTCGATCTGGCGCGCGGGCCGGTGTTCCATTCGCGCATCATCCATTGCGAGGAGGGCGGCCCGATCCAGTACGAGGACCGCTACATCAATCCCGCGGTGTTTCCCGACTATCTCGTGCAGGATTTCACGGTCGAGACGCCGAATCACTATATGGTGCGCGTCGCGCCGATCCAGCGCGCCGAGTTTCGGATTTATGCGCAGAAGCCCGATGCCTATATCCGGCGCCATCTGGCGATGGAGGTCGGGGAGCCGAGCCTGATGATGTGGCGGCGCACATGGGTCGGGGATGCGGTCGCGACTTCGGTGCAGCTTTGGCATCCGGCTTCGCGGTTTCACTTGTTCGGCGTGGTTTGACCAGGGCTGCCCTTGGCCGCATCAGCCGGCGTTGGCCCAGTGCAGCGTCGCGTATTGCTGGTCGACGATGAACGCTTTCGGTGCGCGTTGCTGTGCGGCACCGAGCGATTCGAATTTGAACCGGGTAGGCCTATTGTCAAATCGCGCGGCCTCTATATAATTGAGCGCGTACTCACTCTAATGTCCTGCGTTCGCCATGGCACGCCCCCTGAGCCCCGAGAAACGCAGCGCGCTGCTGCAGGCCGCGACGCAAGCCGTCGCCGAGCAGGGCGTGCTGGCGTCGACGGCGAGCATCGCACGGCGCGCGGGCGTTGCGGAGGGCACGCTGTTCACGTACTTCGAGACCAAGGACCTGCTGTTTCAGGCGCTGTATCTACACCTGAAACGCGCGCTGGCGGAAGCCCTGATGCCCGGCTATCCTCACGAAGCGGACTGCCGGGCGCGGCTCGAACATGTGTTTCAGCGCTACGTGGGGTGGGGGCTGGCCGATCCGGCGGCGCGCTCCGCGCTGGCGCGGCTGGCGGCTTCGGGCCATGTCTCGGACGATACCCTGGCGCTGGGCCGCGGGCCGTTCGAGCCGGTACTGCGGATGATGGAGGACGGCGTGCGCGACGGTGCGCTGGCTGGAGCGCCGACGTCTTTTCACTCGTCGGTGATCGAGCACATCGCCGATATTACGATCGAGCATGTCGTCAGGTATCCAGACGAGGCCGAGCGTTATCGAGAGTTGGGGTTTCACGCGTTGTGGCGCGCCGTCACGCGCTGAAGAATCGGCTCGATTGAACGGTGAGCCCGGAGGCGGCCGTGCGGCCACACGCGGGCACGAGCGTTAACTATTATTCCCTGGTATAACGACAGCGATTCCGCACGAATACGGCAGGCATTCCGAATGACAAGAACGACGAATACCCGCAAGTTGCCCCCCGCGCGCGCCGGCATGCGTGCACTGCGTTATGGGAGCATGGCCATTGCCGTGCTGCTCGCGGCAGGTTGCGCAGTCGGGCCGGACTATCAAAAACCGAACGTGCAGATCCCCGCGACGTTCAAGGAAGGCGTCGATTGGCAGCGCGCGCAGGCCAATCCGCAAGCATCGTTGTCGAGCACCTGGTGGCTCGATTACCACGACGATACGCTCACGCACCTCATCGAACAGTCGTTCAAGGCCAATCAATCCATCGCCCAGGCCGAAGCGGCCTATCGGCTCGCGGTCGCGACCGTAAAGGCGAATACGGCGACCCTGTTCCCGACCATTTCGGCCGGCTTGTCCGCGACGCGCGCCGGAGTCGGCCGAGGCGCGGCGGCGGCCTCGACGAGCACCTCGACGTCGGTCGCGGGCGTGGGCAATTCGGTCACGGCCGATCTGGCCGCGAGCTGGGAGCTCGATCTCTGGGGGCAGGTGCGCCGCAACGTCGAGTCGAGCAAGGCGAGCGCGCAGGCGAGCGACGCCCAGCTGGCCGGGCAGCGCCTGTCGATCGCGGCCACGCTGGCCAGCGACTATTTCGCGCTGCGCGAGGGCGATGTCGACATTGCGCTGCTCAAGCAGCAGCAGACTATCGACAGCCAGATCCTCGACATGACGCGCGCGAGCTATGCGCAGGGCGTGTCGTCGAGCGACGACGTGCTGAACGCGCAGGACACGCTCGAAGCCGTGATCGCCGCGCTGCAATCGACCGAGGCCACGCGCGAGCAATACGAGCATGCGATCGCGGTGCTGGTCGGCGTGCCGCCAGGCAATTTCTCGATCGCGCCCGATCCGAACTATGCGTTTACCGTGCCGGCCGTGCCGCTCGCGCTGCCGTCGCAGCTGCTCGAACGGCGCTACGACGTGGTCAGCGCCGAACGCACGGCCGCGGCCGCGAACGCGAAGATCGGCGCCGCCGAGGCCGCGTTCTTCCCGACGCTCACGTTGTCGGCCGAAGGCGGCTATCAACACAACATGTTCGCGAATCTGTTCTCGCTGCCGAACCGCTTCTGGACGCTCGGCCCCGCATTGGCGGGCACGATCTTCGACGGCGGCGCGCGCACGGCCGCGGTCCGCGAGGCGCGCGCGACCTACGACGCGGACGTCGCGAACTATCGGCAAACCGTGCTGACCGCGTTCCAGAACGTCGAAGACGGCCTGTCGTCGTGGAATCACCTGCAGCAGCAGGCCGACGCCTACGCGAGCATCTATCAGCGCAGCCAGCGGCTGTTCGACAGCACGCACGCGCAGTTCGACACGGGCACGGTCAGCCGGCAGAACCTGCTGAACCAGCAACTGACGCTGCTCACGGCGCAGCAGAACCTCGCCGATACGCGGGCGCTGCTTGCGCAAAGCAGTGTCTCGCTGATCAAGAATCTCGGCGGCGGCTGGCAGTGGGACGCTGCCAAGCAGCGCGCCGTCGAGGCCGTGGCTTCGTCCGGGCCGCAGCCGGCAAACGCGTCCGCGGCCGCGCCGGCGTCTGTGTCGCAATGAAGCAAACAGCCATCACCGGGTTCGACGGGAGGCTGCCCGCACGGCGGTCCCCGCGCCTTTCCATTTTCACGATCATGCCTGCATGGTGTCCTATGACGTTACAGCCTGTACGCGCGTCGCTGTTATCCATCGGTTTTCTGGCGCTGGCGGGATGCGGCAAGAGCGGGCCGCCACCGGCGCCCCCGCCGCCCCAGGTCAGCGTGCTGCAAGCCGCATTGCAGAACGTGCCGCTCAGCCGCGATCCGGTCGGGCGGCTCTCGGCCTATTACAGCGCCAACGTGACGGCGCGCGTGTCCGGGGTGCTCGTCAAGCGCGCCTATAAGGAAGGCGACGCGGTCAAGGCGGGACAGCTGCTGTTCGAGATCGATCCGGCCTACTATCAATCGGTGCTGAGCAATGCGCAGGCCACGCTGGCGCAGGATCAAGCGACCTATGCCAACGCGCAGGTCGTCGCGCAGCGCTATCACAAGCTGCTGCCGATCGGCTCGGTGTCGCAGCAGACCGTGGACGACGCGGACGCCACGGCGCGCAGCGCGGCGGCCAAGGTCAAGGCCGATCAGGCGGCCGTGGACGGCGCGCGCGTGAATCTCGGCTACACCAAGATCACGTCGCCGATCTCGGGCATCGCGGGCCAGCAGCAGGTCACGGCGGGCGCCGTGGTCGGCTCGAGCACGTCCGATGCCGGCTCGAACGGCACGCTGCTCACCACGGTGCAGCAGATCGATCCGCTCTACGTGAACTTCACGATCAGCGCCGCCGACCTCGTCACGCTCAAGCAGGCGCAGAGCCAGGGCAAGCTCGCGCTCGCGTCGCAGAACGGCATCAAGGTCGCGCTCACGATGCCGAACGGCACGCGCTACGACCACGTCGGCACGCTCGACTTCTCGGAAGCCGGCGTCAACGCCACGACCGGCGCCGTGAACCTGCGCGCGGTCGTGCCGAATCCGCAGCATCAGCTGCTGCCCGGCATGTACGTGCAGATGAGCGTGGATCTCGGACAGCGCAACGGCGTGTTCCTGATCCCGCAGCAGGCGATTCAGCGCGATACCGTCGGCGCCTACGCGATGGTCGTCGATGCGAACGGCAAGGCGCAGCGCAAGGACGTGGATGCGACGGACAGCTACCGCAACGCGTGGATCGTCACGAACGGCCTCGCCCAGGGCGACCAGGTGATCGTGACGGGCCTGCAGAGCGTGCAGGAAGGCGCCGCCGTCAAGACCAGCCCGTGGCAGCCGCCCGCGTCGGACGCGAGCGTGGCGCAGGCCGCCTCCGGGACTGCCGCGTCGGGCGCGCAAGCCGCCGGCGACAAATCCTAAGGAGCTTGCCTCATGCCGCGCTTCTTTATCGATCGCCCGGTGTTCGCCTGGGTGATCCCTATTCTGATCTGCCTGATCGGCGTGCTGTCGCTGATGCGCATGGGGATCGATTCGTATCCCGACATCGCGCCCCCGCAGGTGACCGTCACGGCCACCTATCCGGGCGCGAATGCCGCCACGATGGAATCGACGGTCACGCAGGTCATCGAGCAGCAGCTCACGGGTATCGACAACCTGCTGTACTTCAGTTCGACCTCGAACGGCAACGGTACGGCCGTGATCACGCTGAGCTTCGCGACGGGCACCAATCCCGACATCGCCGAAGTGCAGGTGCAGAACAAGGTCTCGCTCGCGCAGCCGCTGCTGCCGACCGAGGTGGCGCAGCAGGGCGTGGTGGTCGCGAAGGCGAGTCCCGACATTCTGATGTTCATCGGCTTGCAGTCGGACAACCCCGCGATCGACGCATCGCGGCTCAGCGACATCGTCGCGTCGCAGATCCAGCCCGTGATCTCGCGCCTGAGCGGCGTGGGCAGCACGTTCATGCTCGGTTCGGAATACGCGGTGCGGATCTGGGTCGATCCGGACAAGCTGCAGGGCTACGGCATCTCGACCACGCAGGTGCTGAACGCGATCACGTCGCAGAACGCGCAGTTCGCGACGGGCGCGCTCGGTGCCGATCCGGCCGTGAAGGGACAGGTGTTCACGGCCAGCGTGTCCGGCGACACGCTGTTCTCGTCGATCGAACAATTCCGCAACATCATCCTGACCACGACCAACGACGGCACGGTGGTGCACTTGAGCGACGTCGCGCGCATCACGTTCGGCGCGCAGTCGTACGGCTCTTCGGCGGCCTACAACGGCAAGGCGGCGGGCGGCATGGGCGTGTATCTGCTGCCGGGTTCGAACGCGCTTGCCGTGGCCAACGCGGTCAAGTCGCAGATGGCGGTCCTCGCGAAGGACCTGCCGACTGGCGTGACCTGGAACGTGCCGTACGACACGACGCCGTTCATCAAGGCATCGATCACGGAAGTGGTGCGCACGCTTGTCGAGGCCATCATCCTCGTGTTCTTCGTGATGTTGATCTTCCTGCAGAACCTCCGTGCCACGATCATCCCGACGATCGTGATTCCGGTGGCGCTGCTCGGCACGTTCATCGGCCTCTCGCTGCTGCACTTCTCGCTGAACCAGCTCACGCTGTTCGGCATGGTGCTCGCGATCGGCATCGTGGTGGACGACGCGATCGTGGTGATCGAGAACGTCGAGCGCATCATGAGCGAGGAGAAACTCGGACCGAAGCAGGCGACGCGCAAGGCGATGGGGCAAATCACGGGCGCCATCATCGCGATCACGGTGGTGCTCGCGGCGGTGTTCATTCCGTCCGCGCTGCAGCCGGGCGCGACCGGCATCATCTACGAGCAGTTCGCGATCACGATCGCGATCTCGATGGGGTTCTCGGCATTCCTCGCGATGTCGTTCACGCCGTCACTGTGCGCGACGATTCTCAAACCCGACCACAGCACGGGCAACAACTTCGTGTTCAAGTGGTTCAACAAGGGCTTCGAGCGCGTCAGCAACACGTATTTCCGCCAGGTCAGCAGCGCCGTACGGCACGCGCCGCGCTGGATGATGCTGTTTGCGCTCGTCGTGGTGCTCGCCGGGTTCCTGTATTCGAAACTGCCGACCTCGTTCGTGCCGGACGAAGACCAGGGCTTCATGCTCGGGCTCGTGAATCTGCCGACGGGATCGACGCTGCAGAGCACCGACCGCGTGACGGCCGAGATTCGCGACAAGCTCACGCACAGCAAGATCAGCAAGGACATCGTCGGCATCTTCGACGTCAAGGGCTTCAGCTTCGTCGGCAACAGCGAGAACGTCGGCATGGTGTTCATCAAGCTGGCCGACTGGAAGGACCGATCGCAGACGGCGATGGAGCTGATTCCGCAGGCCAACCAGATCCTGCACAGCATCACCGACGCGCAGGTGTTCGTCGTGAACCTGCCGACGATCCGCGGCCTCAGCCAGTTCGGCGGCGTCGATCTGTTCCTGCAGGCGCGCGCCGGGCAGTCGCGCGCGCAGCTCGGCCAGGCCACGCAGACGCTGCTCGCGGAGGCGGGCAAGAGTCCCGAGCTGTTCGGGATTCGCCCGAATTCGCTGCCTGCCGCGCAGCAGCTGCAGATCGCAGTGGACCGTGTCCAGGCCGCTTCGCTGGGGCTGTCGCTGACCGACGTCTACGATGCGATCCAGATGCAGCTCGCACCGCGCTACGTGGACCAGTTCACGTACGGAGGCCGCGTGAAACGCGTGTATGTGGAGGCCGATGCGCCGTACCGGATGAGCCGCGATGCGTTGCAGCACGTCTTTACGCCGTCGGGCCTGTCGAGCGGATCGTCGGGCACCGGCAGTTCGAGCAGTTCCGGCGCCAACCCGTCGGTCAGCAATGGTTCGATCAGCCCGTACAACATGGTGCCGCTGTCGAGCGTCGTGAAGGCGGACTGGACCGTCGGGCCGCAGGCGCTGCCGCGCTACAACGGCTATTCGGCGATCGAGATCGTCGGCAACTCGGCGCCGGGTTATTCGACCGGGCAGGCCATGCAGGTGATCAGCAAGATCATCGACAAGTCGCTGCCGCACGGCTTCGCGGCGGATTGGACGGGGCAGTCGTATCAGGAAATCCTGGCCGGCAATTCGGCGTCGATGCTGATGGTGCTGTCGGTGTTCGTCGTGTTCCTGTGTCTCGCGGCGCTGTACGAGAGCTGGTCGATTCCGGTAGCCGTGCTGCTCGTGGTGCCGCTGGGGCTGCTCGGAATGGCCACGTTCTGTCTGCTGCGCGGCATGCCGAACGACATCTACTTCAAGATCGGCATGGTGACGGTGATCGGTCTCGCGGCGAAGAACGCGATTCTGATCGTCGAGTTCGCGGTGGCGGGGCAACAGCAGGGGCAGACGCTGTTCAATGCGACGCTGAACGCGGCCAAACTGCGGCTGCGGCCGATTTTGATGACGTCGATGGCGTTTATTCTCGGCGTGTTTCCGCTGGTTATTTCGAGCGGCGCCGGGTCGTCGTCGCGGCATGAGATCGGGACCGGTGTGATCGGCGGGATGCTGTTCGCGACGTTCTTCGGGCTGCTGCTGATTCCGATCTTCTATGTGTCGGTGCGGCGCATGCTTGGGGACAAGCTCGACGAGGTGCGCAAGATCCGCCACGCGGAAGATGGAGACGAAGAGGCGAAGCCTACTGCTTGACGTAGGGCGGGCGGTGTCTCTGGGGCGCCGCCTGCTGGCGTTCGAGTCAACGCCCGAGCCGATTGCGCCAGGCCATTTCCGTCAGTTCCAGGTAGGTGCGTTGCCTGACGGTGATCGTCCATTGTCCGGCCGGCAGCGAAAAATCGATGAATTGCGAGGCCGGTGCGGGTTGGATCACCGCGCCGGTTGTATTGTTGATTGCGGTACTGTCGAGGAATGGTGTCGAGAATTGGTTGATGCGGAGGTGGGCTGCTTGGGGGCATACGGCTGTAATCCTCAGCGTGTCGAAATATGTCGGGCGAGCCATGTCTGGAACGACGCATCCGGCGGTTTCGATCAACGGGCGCGGCGCGGGCAGCTGCGTGGATGCCGGGGTTTCGGCGCGTGTCGCGTCGATATGATTGAGGCGCGCCTGAAAGGCGGCAGGAAAATATTCGCCGAACAAGCGTCCCGAAGACGGCGTCAGCGCGCGAAGCTCGGTGGACGATATGATCATCGGAGTATTTGGTCGCAACTGGCCCAACGATAATGCAATGCCTACGTTGAGAATCGCAACGATCACCAACGCCAGTTGAACACGGCGGCGTACGTTCAGAGAGCCGATTTCCTGGACTAGGCCAAACAGCGCGACGATTGCGATCGGCGATATCACCGACAGCGCGCGCCACGGAAACTGAACGAAATCGAGTTTCGGCGAGAGTTGCCAGAGCGGCTTGGCAAGCGGCGTGATCGTCGCGAGCAGCAGGAGCGCGATGATACCGAGACCGACGGCGGAATCGTTCGCCAGGGCCTTGACCTTTCCGGTACGGAATCGTATGTAGAGCGCAATCAATAGCGCGGTACCCGGATATCCGAAGCGCGACCACGGAAACGGCACCAGGACGTCGCTGAACGACGTGAGGTTGGCCCAGGGCACGCGTACCGCTCTAGCTTGATTCGAACAAAAAAACCCCGACCAGTACGCGAAGGGGACGTAAACCAAGACGGTAAAGGCGAGTGTCGCCGCAGCCAGCGAAAGAGCGAGGGCCCAGCACCCCTTGCGGCCGTTGACAACTTGATATGCGGAAAATGTCGAGAGCAGGGCGACGACAATGGCGAATATCAGAACGTGAGCGAGCGCCAGCAGCGTGAGCAAGGCGACGAGTTGCGGCGCGCGCCATTTCGGATTGGCATCCGTATGAAAATCCAGCGCGACACCAAGCAGCCATGGCGCCAGCGCCATCGCCGAATATTCGGCTACTGCGCCGCGTTCTCCAATATTGTCGATGGCATACGGGCACAGCATGCATGCGGTTGCGGTCACGATGCTGGACAGCCGGTCGAAACCGAGCCGCGTCGCGCAACGGTAGGCGCCCCAAAACATCACGGCAGAGAATATGATCAGCGCGAGCCGATATCCCGTGACGATGTCGCCGCTCAGCAACACCAAGGTCGCAGCGGTTAGATTGAAGAGCTTATGATAGAAAAACGGCAACGGCGAGCCATAGCCGTTGGAATCCGCCGGAGCCCACGCAGAAAACGGATTCTCCGCGCGGAGCATTCCAGTCCATATGTTTAGGTTTGCGAACGAACTGACGGTGTCGTCGCCTCGAATGACCGGACCTATATAAAGGGCGCCCAGATAGACAAGAAGCGCCCCGATAATCAACGACATCAATAACTTGGATGCGGCTTCAGCAGGTCGCTTATCGAGCGAGGGGCGGAAATCCATTGATGTATGATTGGCTCAGGTTGGATACGACTCGTATCGAGCGTAGGATACCGGCATCGGCTCCGCCTTTGTACAGACATCTAGCGCCGCTCGTTGCGACAATATCCGCGAGGACATGCATAGAATAAACGTCCGCCGCCGTGGTCGCCGCGGGCACGATGAGGCTACATGGGGAAAGTCGCATGGTGACTTTGAATCTGGTAATTCCGTGTTTCAACGAGGCAGAGGTTTTACCCAAGACGATCGAGCGCACGCTTTCCCTACTAAAACAGCTCGAACAGGATGGCGTGGTCGCGCCCGGCAGCGGCGTGGTTTTCGTTGACGACGGCTCGCAAGACGATACCTGGGACTTGATCGCGTCCGGCCATGCGAGCGACGTGCGTGTGCGCGGCATCAAGTTGTCGCGTAATCAAGGGCATCAGCAGGCGTTGTTCGCGGGGCTCGTGAATACGGAAGGAGATGTGCTGATCAGTCTCGACGCCGATCTGCAGGACGACCTCGATGCGATTCCACGCATGCTGGCCGAATATCGCGCCGGCGCCGATATTGTTTACGGCGTGCGCTCGAACCGGGATAGCGACACCTTCTACAAGCGCACGACCGCGCATGCCTACTACCGTCTGCTCCGCGCACTCGGCGCCGACATCGTCCCCGATCATGCCGATTTTCGTTTGATGAGCCGTCGGGCGGTCGATGCGCTCGGCCAATTCTCCGAAACCAACTTGTTTTTGCGAGGCGTGATTCCGCTGCTGGGCCTGCGTACGACTCGCATCGAGTACGTGCGTCAGCCACGTGCCGCGGGCACGAGCAAATATCCGTTCTTGAAAATGACCGCGCTCGCGCTCGACGGCATCACGTCCTTTTCGGCGCGGCCGCTGAAATGGAGCATTTATGTAGGCGCGTTTCTTTCGTTTGCGTCCCTGCTCGGCGGATCGTGGGCAATCTTCATTCGCTTGTTTACCGACCGCGGCGTACCCGGATGGGCGTCCACCGTGATCCCGATGTATTTCCTTGGTGGTGTGCAGCTCCTGTTCCTAGGCGTGATCGGCGGCTACGTCGCTAAGATCTACGCGGAGACGAAGCGGCGTCCGCGTTTCATCATCGAACAGAAAATCTAGATCGCGGGGGCCAGCCATGACCGAGGCGTATGTCGGCACGCAACGCGGCAAACAAATCCCCGGCGGATTCGAGGCTCATGCGGATACGTTTTTCCGCTGGCTTTTCTATGGCGTATTCCTTTGCGGCGGCGCGATTTTCTGGCTGGCCAAATTTCCCCCGATGGCCGATTTGCCGCAGCACGCGGGGCAGATCATGCTACTGCACGATTTGCTGCTGCATCACTCGCCTTGGCAGAATGAAGTCCGCATCAATTACTTCACGCCATATTGGATCGGTTATGGCGCGGCGACCATGCTTTCTTTCGTGGTGCCTGTGCTCACCGCCGTCAAGCTCGAACTCACTCTCGCGTATTACGGCTTTGTCGCGTCGTTGATCTTCATGCGCAGGCGGCTGGGTGGGGATGCACGTCT
>JAOZJS010001019.1:0-15265 GCA_025882695.1 Amerodectes protonotaria | reverse complement strand
AACAAATAAATTTGGATTTGGAATTTTACAAAATTTAGAAAAGAAAAGAAAAAACTATATGCATTCTAGATGATATGGGATCATCTCGCACGAAAATCCTGGGATATACACTGGTGCTGTAGGATCTTGATCATTCTTGATCATTTTTGATTTAAAATTTTCGTACGATTTGTTTCAATACAATCAGCAAATTGTTTGACCAGTTGATTACAAACTAATGGCTTGTTCTTGTTTTGCTGATAACATTCCAGAATGCTGGATTCCAGCTTTTGACATGGTGGCTCTAAACATTGTTCATTTTGGAAATATAATTTTTCCACCCGATCCACTTCATTCGTTAATCGTGCACTATTGGCCTTTTGTATTTCAATATTGATACGATTCAATTCATCCCATTTTTGTCTCCACAATAATTGATATTGTTGAAATTTGTGCTCATATTCACCACGAATACCCAACAAAAGCATGCTTGGATCGAATGCAGCATGTCTCTATATTACCGAATCATCGAATGCATAGAAAACGAGAAAAAGTTAGACATATAGAATTCTTGGAATCAAATCAAATCAAATCGGAAAATCAAACCATCAAATAGTTGGGATCAAACGTTGGCGTATCTGGTGCCCGTTGTGTTGTATGGAACAGGCTCGATTCTGGCGACATATTCGGCTCTTGCAATAATGATGAGGGTGGTTGGGGATTATAATGATGACGATTCTGGTTTTGATGATGATGATGGCTGCGGTGCTGCTCTTGTCGTCGCTGTTTAGAGACGCCGCGATCTTGTTTTTGTTTCAAATGCTCGAACAATGTTTGAGAAATCTGTGTGTGTGAGAAAGAAAGAAAAGAGAGCAAAAGAACAAGAACAAGAAGAAGAAAAGTATATAAAAATAATATCCAATCCTATAACACACACGCACACACATAGAAATAGACACACGAGAAGTGTAGAAAAGAAAAGAAAAATAAAACGTAACACAAACACCTACATAAATCGTATTTTCATCCCTATCGGATGAGTTTGACATTATTTTTATATGCTATTTTATTACACACTACTTTTGGATGTTGGATGTTGATGCGCTTGGTGGTGTTTTGCCGTGAATTTTCTGGTTCTGGTTCGCGATTTCTTCGACGTCTTCGTCTTGGTCTTCGACTTCGACTTCGTTCGACAGATATTATTCCAAGATATTTTTTATTCAACTTACGGCACGAATTATTTTCGGTAATTATTATTATTATTTTATCTGTTCACTACAAGATTACCTGGATTAAGATGATGTTACTGCTTTCTGCATGAAACTAGAAGAAGAACTAGAACTAGAACTAGAAGAAGTAGTAGAAAAAAGTAAAAACAACAACAAAAACAGCAAAAAAAAGTGAAACACAAAACAAAAAGATTGATTGATAATCTTTGAATCCAGGTCAACACAATGGAACACAACAACAAGAAGAAGAAGAAGAACACAAGATACGGATAATCAAAACATAAGAAGTAGAAATCTAGTTGTGTGTGTGTGTGTGTGTGTGATCAGGTTTGGCTGGTTGGTGGTTCACATTATCCAACGTTGTTGTTGTTGTTCGTTGTTGCTAGTGCTGCTGTCGCTGCACCGTCGTTGTTGTTGTTGCTGAGCATTTTTTTTTGGTGCTCCACTCCCGTCGTTCGTAAAGTCTGTTTTTAATTTTTTTCACATTCGTCCATCACACACACAATTGATTTTCTACACACGCACACACTAACTCACACCACTAACAACAACGACAACAACACAAATCATTTAATAATACCAGACGCGTCAAGAAGCTGCTAAATGAAAGCTTCTAATAAAAACGACCATGTTAATTCTTCATTTTATTATCATATAAATTTATTATTATTATTATTGTCGTTATTATTATTATTATGTTTTGCATAGTTGTCCCTTCTACGTATTACACACTTGGCTATTATTGTCTCTTGGTTTGGTCCCATAATGGTTGATTAAATTGAATTGGTGCTGTTGTTTTTGTCACCAAACCAACGACGACGTACACGCCCGAATATCAATCATCATCATGACCATTACCATCATCCGAATCAAAATCAACCACCGAGACCAGTTATGAGAAAATATCCTGAACCATTACCATTACCATCATCCGAATCATCACCATCATCGTTGAAAATATCATATATGAAACAGAGATTTATATCCCATATTGTTGCCTCAGTTTGCATTTGGAAACTCGAGCTCAAGTAACCGTAGTAACCCGAAGACCAAAATCCACAGTTCCAGTATACAACAACAACCATACCAAAAACTATTGATAGAAATCAATCAATCTATCTATTCATCGATCCTTAGTGCATCCTTAATTGATTGAAACATTAATTTACCCAAAGTATTCCTGTCTAACTATTATGGCTGTAAATCTGGTCATTTGAGCCCAGACAATTGCACAATTATACAGTTATGCACACGCACACACAACCTGAATCACTTGCACAAGATGCTCACCAGAAATCAAATACCAAAGATTGATTGAACTGAACTGAAACAGAGCTTGTTCCTTTTTTTTCAAATATCGAAGATCTAAATTACCCATCACCATCATCATATACTCTTCATCATAAATTCATCGAACCACGACCAAAAAAAAAACAATTGATTCATTCCAATGCTTGATCCTTGTGAAGAAGAAGAAGAGTATATAATATACCTCAAACATATTTATGAAACTCACGATCAATTTCTCCAATGAAACACATTTCCCATCAATTTGAAAGTATTCTTGTCTATGTCTGTTCTGTTCTGTTCTCTTTTTTTTTGATTCTATACCCTTGTTTTTTTTTCTTCTTCTTTTGGATGAACATTCTTATATTTATACGTGTGTGTGTGTGTGTCTCTGTGTTGGTTGATCGATTGATTGATCAGTTGATTGATTGATTGATTGATTTTACGTACGTTTGTTTTTTTTTACGAGAAGATTTTATTATTATTATTCTTGTTCGCTATTGCTTACATATTATTATTATTATTATTTTTTTACGATTTTACGATTACGACATACGACCATTTTGCATTTTTTTTTAAATTTTTTATTGTTTGTTTTTTTGGTCGAATGGTGATTATTATCAGCCAGAAAAACCTATTCACCTATTCAAAAGTATTATCAAACGTTGATTACTGCACACGTTGCACACGAAACAACACAACGACACGCAACATCCAAAATTTTTAAATATTGTTTCATGTTTTTCATTCTTTTTCCTTGAACTTGTTAATTTTCGGAAATATTTAACCAATCACCATCCAACCAACAAATCAACCCTACTCACCACCATTATCCGTTAAGGCCAGATATACAATATACTCAATCTCGAAACCAATTCCATTCGTGAAATCCACCTTTAACCCTCGGCAGGATTCACGTGAAACAACAACAAGTGAAAGACAACAACAACCAAAAAAAATGTGCTCAGTCATCAGATTGACTCGCCAAAACAAAACGTTTCCCATCCTTCAATAAGCCAACCAACAACAACAACCATAACAAAATATACTCAAGTTGAAACCCCGAAAATCCGAAGAAACATGTCGTCTTGGTGAAGAAGAATCATCATCATCATCGCCGCTTGAAAGATCATCGCTTGAGAATATCCAATAATTTTTTCCCACCGAATCAACGTATCGTATCGTATCGAAGACAAAGACAGTCAGATTCAGAGAAAGACTCAGTGAGAGAATCAATCAATCTTCGAAAATTTTTTTTTTCAACTCAAAAACTCACCAACACTTTTTTGGTATTGAAACTTTTTTTTGAAGCAGAATACTCACTACTTGACTCACTCACTCTCACTCTCTCACTCAAATCTATCTATCTCAATATTCACAACTCAATTCACTCAGAAATTGCTTCATCTCACCTAAATTTTTGTGTGTTCCTCTTCTCTTCACTTCTCTTCATTTCTCTTCGTGATTTTGGCAGCCAATTCTTTTTGGACGAAACAACAAAAAAAAGAAAAGAAAAGAAAAAATTATGTCTAACTTTGATAAGTAAGTAGAGATTCTCATACACACACACGCACACATACGTGCATACATACATACCATACATATGTTTTGATATCCTTCTTGATTCTCGATTCTTGATTCTTCGTATACACGCTGCTTGCTTGGCTTGTTTGGCTTGTTTGCTCGCTTTATTAACAAAACAAAAATATTTGTTTCTCCCCACAATTTTTTGTTTCGATTCTCATTTTGGGCTTGTTTGCTTTTGCTTTTGGTCTTGGCGTGTGTGTGTGTGTGTATAATTATAATTATAATTATTAGAGAGCAAAACAGCAAGAAGAAAATCACATTGCCACCGCCGCCAAAAGCCAGTAAATCCAACAATAACAACAACATCAACGGCGGCGGCGACAGCGACAACAAGCTAAAATTAAAACGTTTACAACAACAACAACATACCATTTCTGGTGGTGGAAATAATATCACCACCGCCACCACCACCAATGTGGATGTTGATGATGTTGTTGGTGGTGTTGGCGGCGGCAACGTTTGCGGTAAAAATATTCAACAACAACAACAGCAACAACAACAAGAAATATATTCGATTATTATTAATCCAATTGAATCCTGTTCATCAAACATCGATTCGATCATGACAGCCGCGGCTGCTGCCGCCGCCTCAACAACAACTTCTTCTTCTACAACGATCGATAATTTACAACAACAACAACAATCATCCATAATGATTAACAATACCAATAATAATAATGTTGATAATCGATCAACTATAACCAACACAACAATAACAGCAACAGCGACACCGCCCCCACCACCACCAACAACAACAACAATGAAACTGAATCAAGGTTTGTGTACATGTGTGTGTGTGTGGATGTATTTTAATGGTCGATTTTTCAATTAGATTCAATCTTCAAGATGGATGATGAGGATGGTGGTGCTTCTGGTTTTGAAATTGTAGCCCCCAAAACTACTAATGTTCATGCTGTTGATCATGACAAAATGATCCGTAAACATCCACCACCAGGAGTAAAAGATGGTGGAGTGTACTTCAACAACGTCGACGACGACGACGATCAAGATGATGATTTATGGACAATGACCGGTGAACAACAACAATATTATATAAAACAATTCCAAATGTTGCAGAAAAATTCCAATGGAAATATTCAAGGACAAGTGGCTAAAATATTTTTCGAGAAATCCGGTCTTGAAGCCAAAGAATTATCGCATATTTGGAAAATGTCCGATTTGGATGAAGATGGGCAGCTATCATTACCGGAATTCTGTATTGCAATGCATTTGGTGGTATTACGTCGGAATCAAGTGATGATGCCCGATAAATTGCCAACACCATTGAAAAATTATTATGTGAATTTTTCATGCACATTGAACGGCGGCGGCGGTAGTTCCTATTTGGATCAATCATCGATGGATCGAAATAACAGTGTGGAAATGTTGGATTTAGATTTGGAATTGGATATTGGAACCGAACAAAATAATGTAACCGATCATCATCAACATAATCGTCATAATCATCATCGAAGTCAAAGTCAAAGTCAAAGAAATAGTCAACCGAATTGGACACGTTTCAATGATGATTCACCGAATGCATTATTATTGATCAAAGATGAAAATGAACATCAACCATCCTCATCCGAAAATGGTTCACCAATCAAATTGGCAAATTTTGATTATGATATTAATTATATTGCTACTAATCCAAACATAAAACATCCGGTTCCATTACGAATGTCGCCAACCAGTCCACCACTATCGTCCATGGAACAGATCAACATTGATGATGTGATAAATGCTGCCGAAAAATGTTCTATTCAATCATCACCATCATCCATTGATTCGTTTGATTTTGTCAACAAGCCACAACCATTCTTTCCTGTTAGCCAAACAACCTCTGACGAAATACTCAAACAAAGCTTGCTTATTAACACGCAAGGTATGTTCGATGATCAATTCGATTTTATCCGATTGAATCTGAATTTTTGAACGGAAAATTTTTTTGAATATTAGAACCAAACGATTGTGATTTATTTAAAAAAATTTTTGACCATGTCAAAAACATTGAACACCGTTTCTGTCGTATGAATCCGATTAAAGGCAATCTTTTGACCACCAGCATTCAACAAGAGTAAGTTTTTTTTGGAAAATTTGATCCCGGTTCAAAGCGCAAACCATTTTGTCTATTTCAGGAACAAGAGCGATAGTGATAAGATTGAAGAATTGAAACAAATCATCCAAACAACCGACAGTAATCGTAGACTTTTGTTGCAACAAAACTATCAATTATATCAAGATGTTGGTGGTTTGTTGAAGATTGTCAATTATTTATTTGAAAACAAGATTCCACCAAAAAATTTCGCTGCGGCTGTTTCGGAAAAATCCCAAAACAATGATGATTTTGCTGGTAAACTCGCCAAAATTTGAATCACCGCCACCACCCTGCACACCGACAACAGTTTGAAACAGAAACGCAAAAAAAACCAACAAGCTTATTCTTTTTTTCCCCTTTTGAAAGTATTTAAAAATTGTTTTGAAAAATTAAATTGCAATCCAATTGATATGAAACCAAAATCGAGTAGTTTTTTCGGGTATTTTGTAGTTAAAAATTTGATTCATAGATGGCGCCACCGTGTCCACGATAAAGGCCGATACCATCGATGGTGGTCAGAGAGAAAAACAAAATTTTGTTGTTTGTTTGTTATTGTTTGTAGTTTTTCCAACAAACCGAAAAAGTACAACAAGAAAAATGACCATTGACGATTGTCTTAAATTAAAACATCCTCGTGCAAGAAAATTGATGCGTCGTTTGCGAATCAGCATATTGTTCAATCCGCGTCGTGCGATTTTATTGTCATTAATTACGTTAATTATGGTGTATATTCTGTACCAATTTCTATCATTCCAGACGTTCGCTGATCATGATCATTTTGATTCAAACAAAGAACATTTGATCAATCGTTGTGAGCCATTATCACCGATGGCACAGAACGTGTTAAAAGTATTCGTACAGCGTATATTGAACACGTTCGAAATGTTAGAGGTAACCAATTTTCTTTGCTACGAAACCCTTTGGGCGGCCATGAAACGTTCCAATCAAGATGCGAAAAAAGCATCACAATTAAGAATCACCGATGCTTGTTTCAATCTGTGCATATTGAATGAAGATTTGATCAAACACGATGAGGCAATCATTGAACGCCGTTTCCGTAATAATGGTATCACAGTACAATATATCCATTCGGATGGTATCTACATACTGAAACCCAATACAAAATTAATGGAGAATAACAATCATAATGATAATGATAAAAATGATGATCAGCCGCCATATGATGATGAGGATCTACATCCGATTCTGTTCACAATACACGCCCGAATACATGTGTTCGAAAAAGATGCACAGCTTGATATGTATAGAAGAATCGGCTGGCGAAGCCGTATATTACCATCAACCATGTGCAAACAATTGCATTGTTTTCCAACATCGTTGATCAATGATCGATCAAAGATGCCTAAATTGAAACTAATACCATCATTGCCATCGATCAATGTCCCCAATGAAGGTTTAGAGATACAAAAATATCATTATCCGGATACATGGTGGATGATGGCCTCCGAATCACAGGATGAATCAGGAGAATGTCCATAAAATTCGTTCCGGATTCCAAATTTCCAATTCGATACATTTTAATTTGTTCTTTTTTCTTTGTTTTTTGATTTCGGATTTTGTATCAATTTCCTCCCCCCACATACCGTTTTCCCCACGACCAGCAATCATTTGTAGCAATTTGTAGCAAATATTTTCATTTTTTTAGTGGTGTTTCACATCCAGATTAAATCTTCGATAACCTACATACACGCAGATGCGCATACTGGGGCGCGCATGCGTGCATCATCGATCTCATTTTTTTAATCAGATCTGATCTGAAACCAACCAAAAGTGTCAGTAAACTATCCCCCTCCCTATGGCGACCTAGTAAAAATCGGAATCATTTTCCACCTAATTTAATATCGTTTGTTGTTATGTAACAACGACAGAGGATTGATAACAATTAAAAATTTTCCAGAAAATGAACTAGATGCTTGTGTGTGTTGCGTGGTTGTTTGGCTGGTTGGTCGGTCGGTTTTTAGGCTGAAAAACAGTGTTTCCTCAATATAAATTTTGTTTTGTAAGCTTATCGCTGAAGCTCCTAAATAGTCCAAGCCCCGGATGATTCGAATATCCGGTGTCTGTGTGCGAGTGTGTGTGTGTGTGTGTGTTGGATGGAAACTAGGATCCCAGAAAAAAAAACGAATAAATACTGGCCAAACATCTAGGCGTCACGTCATTTTCCCAAGTGTTCAAGTGTCCAAGTGTCCGTGTGTGTTGTGTTGTCGAACGTCCAAATTACAGAAAATTCGAATTCGAAATTTGAATCCACCTTCACTACCAAGAAAAATCAAAGATAGAAATATGGCCAATCAATTGCCAATATCGATCGCCTTGGCGCTGATCATATTCTCCTCCTATTCGATCGATTGGTGTTTGGGGGTTGGACGTAATCCTACCGCTGTTGAACACAATGCATGCCGAGTCAAATGGGCGGAGCATGTGAACGAAGTTAAACGTACTTATAAAGATGATCGTGCTACCATTCGTGCCATAAATGTAAGTCAATTTCAATTTTTCAGCTCCACCAGCGCCATCTGTTGTCGAGCACCAGAGTACTAATAATTTTAAATCAAAAAATTTATTTCGAAATTTTGTTTCTCGAATTTTTTGTGTCCGTTCTTGTCCACACCCACCCACCGCAGAAAGGTCTTGATGGATCACCATGTATGACCGCCTGTCGTATCTCGTTCCGTGGCAATGTCAAAGATATGGATGACATTTACACACCCGATGATGTTCAATGTTCAACCGGACCATTTCCAAGGGTAAGAGTTTGATATGGCAAGAGCGAGAAAGAGAGAGGCTGCTCGCTTCCCAACAACCATTTGAAAGTGGGCGTGGGGAAAAATTATGCAAATTTTTCTACAGAGTGTTTCAAAAAAAAGAAGAACATATCTGCGCTTCTTGGCTTCACGCCATCAAGCTTGATGAATACGACAAGCTTTGAATATCAATTTCGAGGGGAACAATTAATTTTTTTGTTGTTGCTGCTGTTTGTTCGCGTCGTTTGATTTCTCGCGTTGTTTAATCACGAGGCTAAACGGTTTTCGCTTTTCGTTTCGGTTACCGTGGTGGTTTTTATCATTACTTATTTTTTTAATATTGCTATCCGTGGATAATCAGGTCGTCATTTCGAACGACAAATCGGGCCACTTTTGGCTTGTGTGTTTATGCAAATTTGTTAGTGTGTGCGCGCGCGCTCGCTCGCTAATGTCTAAGCGAGCGAAACAAAAAAAAACAGTGTTGAATCCAGCCCTAATAATCATTAATTTATTATTACCTGTCTGTCTTACCTGGCCGGCTTACATACTCAATTTGGATTTGGATTTTTTCTTTTTGTATATAATGGATTATACAAATGGATATTCCCTCCTCCCCCCTTGGATTATTAGTATTATACTAACAATAATTGTGATTTTGTTTTCTTCCCCCTTCCCTCCTTTCCTCCCCTTCCCCTTGTTTTATAATCATCATCATCCGTCATTGGGATTTGTTTCGTTGGAAATTGGACCGAAACACAAAAATACGAAATTTGTAAAACGACAGTTTTGCCAAAAAGGTCGATGCGTGTTGCCTGTTAACAAGTTTCGTGGCGATGAATTTAACAGCAACAACAACAACAATCAAAACAGCAATTATGATGAAAATTTTGGCCAATAAAATAAAATAAAATGGTGGCCCGTCATCAATATCGTTACCGACCGACCGATAATCATCATCATCATTAGCATCTTATTTAAACAGATTGGAAAATTCGGAATTGATTGCTTTTCAAACGGCCAGAAAAAAATTACATTACATAATAATCACACCGTATACACACCAACACCAACAGCAACACATACACGCAAGTCTAAAACAAATCATTTGTCCCTTTGGAAAATCCAAATCTCCTCCCTTTCTTCCCACCAAGATAGATACACTCACACACAAGCACATACTTGTACACGAATGAACGTAGATTAATAAAGAAATTAAACTGTGAAGGCGGGACAATTCAATCAGTGCAACCTAACCAACTAATCTGTTGCCCCTCCTCTTTTCCCCAGCGAGAACAGCGCAAACTGAAATGCACGCTATCGCGAGAGTACTACAACCAATGTTGGAATGATAATCTAATGATTTTTCCTCCTTTTTCGGTATCGATTTGTTTCTGTTCAACCTAAAATGCGTCAGGTTGTTTCCTTCCTTCCTGTCAGGTTGTGTTTCGCTGGTTGCTCATGTCACCCATGTCTGTGTGTGTTAAGACAGGACGATTTAATCCGGCCGTATGAGTCTGTGTGTGTGCTGGCCAACTGGAAACTGGACTAAGGAAACCACACATGCAATTGCTGCAATATGGGATTATGGTCATGTTTCATTTGACATTCCAGACAAGAAGACAGAAAAAAAAACATATGGCGACAGCAATGGACACTTGTTGTCTGGCGGCGTTGCGCAAGACACACACACACACACACACTCTGGAAAGATTTATTATCACCTTAACAATTACCGCAACAACCACCGCAGGTAAACCACAACCACCGACACCACCACCACTTGTGGGAATCAAGTGAGAATCATAATTTAACGCTTGGCGCCAATATGGCGCAAATTGGCCTCATGCACACCACCACCAAGACCACTAAGACGACGACAAACGATCATGATCATTATGATGATGATTTATCATTGCAAATTAATTTACAAACAAACTTTCTGCCTTTTCGACAAACTTTTAGTTTCGGATTAGTTTCAAGCAAACCAAACTGAAACCAAAAAAAAAGAAGATTACATTAATATTCTCTTGTGACATAATGTCATCGCTCTCTCTCTCCCCGACATATTAAAAGCCCACAGGATTCAGGGGATGTTGGGGGGTTAATATTAGATTTTTTTTTTGGTTGAAAAACGAACGAAATTCGTCACATCATCTGCGAACGTGTGTGCGCGCTCCCCTCCAAAAACGGAACGTTTTTTCCGGACAACAGGTAGATTTTAAAAAAAAAAATTTATTGGATTGCGCGCATGCGCCAGATGAGATTGATTTCGGGAAAAAAATTTTTTTAGAAGAAAAAAAGCGCGCGCGCACACACACGCGAACACGCACAAAAGATTCTTCGCAACAGGTATAGCCAATAGCCAATAGTACAAGTACACAGGTATGCGCGCCAGGTAATTGTAATTTATTAATTTTTTTTTCTACGTTTTCTTCTTCTTCTTCTTCTTCTTCTTCTACTTGCTGTTTTGCTCTTACCTTGTGTGTGTGTGGAAAAAACAAGATTTCTCCTTCTCTTCCCCCTTTCCCTCTACCTGTGTACGTTCTATTTGTTGGGCACCCCGTGTGTTAGTGCGGATGCTCGGGGGGAATTGAAAGGAAGGAAAGGGGGATTCTTGTTGCTATTCGTTGCTGCGCTGAACACAACCGAACCACCACCACCACCACCACCATGGTGCACCGTGGATTGTGTGTGTGTGATTTGTGTGTCCATAGAAATGATGATGATGATGTGAATTATAATAATGGTGTGTTTCGGATGTTTTTTTGCGTTCGTCTTCTTCTTGATATCTCGGGGAAGCGGCGGCGGCATTCGAATGAATTGAGCGTGTGTGTGTGACGAAGCCGAAGATTTGGCCATTTCAACACACAACCACAACCACCAAAAAAAGCTTGGAAAAACAGAAATTGGCTATCCACATATTCGTGTGTGTGTGTGTGTGTGTGTGTGTGCAAATGTTTGCACCGCGCCCATTCGCCATTTACCTGTTATTGTTATTATTACTATTAGCTGTTGTTGTTGTTGTTGTTATTATTGCCCAAAAGTTGCCACAATTTGTGAAATATAGCATGTAGGAGCTGAAAAAAGAGCTGGCTAGCTGGATACGACGACGACAACGAAATCGCTCGCTGGTTCGCTCTACCTGGCTCGCTCGTTCTACCTGTGTGTGTGTTGCATGCAACCAACCAGCCTAGCTAGCTAGCTAGCTAGCACAACAGCCAATTAACCTGAGCTACCTGGAAAGAGCAGAGCATACCTGAGCACTGCGACTCTTCTTGCCAAGGAAAGGGAATTGCGCACGCGGTGGTGGTGGCGGTGGGTTCCCTGCGGGCTTGGATATCAAGCCTGCGAAAACCTGGTTCTCGCTTGAAACATAAGCCAGAAACATCGAACAAGCGAGCGAGTGAGCGATCAAGGAGAGCTTTGGCCATCATCTTCAACCGATGCTCCTGCCACACGGTGTGTGTATGTGTGTGCCGCAGTCGTTCCGTTGATTATCATTCGAACACAAGCCAAGTGTATATGCTGTTTTCTTCTTCTTCGACTTCGACGACTTCTTGGTCTTCGCTTAACTAACCAACCAACCAACCAGCTCTCTCTCGTTCGTTCGCTCGTTCGATGTAATTTTCGAGGCTCTTTTTTTCGAAAGCACTTCGAAGCTAATAAGATTGCAGCAGGATTATTGCGGCGGGAGGGCTTCGAAATTGAATGCTTTTGCGTCCGAGGCCACAAATGGAGAGAGAGAGCGCGAGAGCGAATGCGAGAGAACGAAAGATAGCGCTCAAGAAAACACGTTCGAAACTTAAACATTGTTGCGCATTGTAAAAGCTGTTGGTTGGTTGGTTGGCTGGTTGATGGTTGATAGTTGTTGTCGGTGGTGGTAAGTGGTGTGTGTTCAACAATTTCCCCAAAAAAACAACGATCAGAAGAAGAAGAAGAAAGGAAACCTCCAACAACAACAAGAACAAGAAGAACTCTCAACGGCCACGAAGACCAACAACACAAGAACACGAACAAGAACAACAACGAGAAGAAGAAGAAGCAAATATCAAGTGTGTGTGTGTGTTTTAGGCAACCAAAAAAAAAAAAATCCAGACAACAACCAACCAATCATCGTCGTTAATAATACAACCAACCTGCAGCAGCAGCAGCAGCAGCGGAGAAAACAAATCTCTGCTCTTATTGGTTGATATCCACCATTTTTTTATTGTTGTTTTCCGATGATGATGATGATATCCGCCGTGTTTCGTGGTGGATCGCGGCAATGATAATGGTACCTAACTCTTTTGATTTGATTTAATTCAATGTGTGTGTGTGTGTGTGTGTTTTCAAAACAATGTTTCATTCGACTCAACTCGAAATCGTTTACCATTGGTAAAGTTTACCATTTCAGTTCTTCACCATCAACATGATGATGATCATGATCATCAGGATGATCAACATTTGCCAACAACAAAAACAACAACAACAAGAAAAAATTTATTAATATCATAATTAATATCCTCATCCAAATCATTATCATCATCATTCAACCAAAGTGCCTTGGTGTGTTTGAATGTTGTTGTTGTGTGAATCCAATCCAACATCCAGGAGAAGGATACCACATTCCAAGAATTGTTGAGGTGACACAACGAACGAACGAGCGGATCAAGTAGAAACACCATGACAATGATCAACAAAAAATGTGATTGATTTTATATTGTGAAAATTGAATGAATTTTTGTTAAACTACCACGATGATGATCTTTGGTGGTGGTGCTAGGTGGTAGACCAATCCAAATATCGTAAATCATAATCCATCATCATCATCATTATCATCATCAAATATAAATTTTGTATCCAACCACCACAATTGAATCAATTGACATCAAACGCGTGTTTATGGTATGTTTGAACAATACAATACAACAATACAATACGATACAATACAATTGGTTGGTTTGCTGTTATGTTATTTCCCTTTCCCAGAGCCAATCAGAATGGACCATTTTATGCCACCACCCCCTTCTCTGCTTGCCTACCCAAAGCAAAGCAAGCACTGATTTTGTTATTATTATTATTATTATTAGTATTAGTTGTTTGGAAATGACTAATATTGACTAGTATATGCAAACAACGTTCCCTCTTCTTCTTCTCCGCCTCCTCCTCCTTTTACTTTGCCATTTTTTTTAACCAATATTGAACCTTCCTGGCTGTGATTGGTTAGTTTATATCGCTCTAGCTGCTATATCTCTCTCTTGCTTGCGCTGCCTTTTCTCTGCTTCTGATTAGTTGATTATTTTCCGTTTGTCAATTATCAACACCACTACTGAACAAGAGAATATGATGATCGATACAGCCAATAATGAACAGCAGCAGCAGCCGCAACCACAACAACAACAAACCAATCAAATCAAATCACAAACAGCCAAACCAAATCAAATAGACACAAACACACACACAAGCACAGTCATGCACAACACTTACTATGCGCAATGCTTGCTTGCTTTTTTTTATGGGAGTGGCTGACGTTGGTGTTGGTATTGGCCAATCACAACAATGTGAAAAATGTGTTCAGCCCACTTCCATTCGATCTATCTCTCTATTTCTATTTTTTTCTCTAGCTCTCTAGCTCCGCCCACCAACCAATATGATGATCTCATCATTGATCCGATTTTGGAATAACTAATATTGGAATATTTGATCCAAATCTTCTGGCTTATTGTTGATTGGTTGGTTGGTTGGTTTTGGTTGAAATGACCGTAATTTTGATTGAAATCTAATCCAAAATGCACGATAATTTCGGTAAAATAACAATAGAAAAACACACACACACACAATCGTTTCAGACCAATAATGTCTGGCTATGGCCGTTGCTGAGCCACACACACACATACACACATTAAGCCACAGGATTACAAATATCATCATCATCATCATCATCATCCGCAACATACCTGTAATCACCTGTAATCGTCTTTCTGGGCAACATTAACCTACAGTATCCGTCCATGGTTGTTAACTGTATATATCTGATGATGATGATGATGATTGGGCACTGTATCTCCCAGGTCTCTCTCTCTCTCTCTCTCTCTCACTATTTAGTTTCACATTTAGAGAGTATAATAGTATATCCTACGTCCTGTCTGCCTGGCTGTTGTATACCTGCTCTTGTTTTTTTTTCGGTCTGTTGTTGTTGTTGTTGTTGTTGCTTGATTGCTGCATTCCCGCATTGCTATGACCGCGGTGTCCGGAAAATTTGCACCGTTTCGTTTGATTGTTTTGGGTTATTATACAATCATCATAAAAATAACAATAATAATGATAACATTCCTGTGTGT
>JAOZJS010001018.1:0-15299 GCA_025882695.1 Amerodectes protonotaria | reverse complement strand
ATGCCGGGCCCGGGGCCCTCGCATGCGGCGCTGACGCTCAACTTACCCGGCGCCGCCTATCGTGCCTCGACGGGCGGCGCCGTTGGACGTCTTAGTACTTTTTGCGCGCGCGCGTTTTCTTCGCGGCGGGCTTGGGCGCGGGCGCCGCGCCGCCTTTCTTGTGCGGCGGACGCGCTTCCTTCGCGGCAACCTTGGCCTTCGGCGCGGCCTCTACGGCCTTCTTGCGGCGCGAGGGCGCCGGTTCGGCCGCGACAGCCGTACGCGCACGCGAACCGCCTTCGGCGCTCGGCACGGGCGCCGGGGAGGCCGCATGCGGACGCGGCGCCTTGACCGGCGTATCGCGCACGAGGCGGAACTCGATCTTGCGCGCATCGAGGTCGACGCGGCTCACCTGCACGCGCACGCGGTCCCCGAGCCGGTAGCGGATGCCCGTGCGCTCGCCGCGCAGTTCGTTCTTGATCTCGTCGTACTGGAAGTAATCGGAGCCGAGCTCCGTCACGTGTACGAGACCTTCGATGAACAGCGTATCGAGCTGCACGAACACGCCGAACGGCGTCACGCCGTTGACCATGCCGCCATATTCTTCGCCGAGCTTGTCGCGCATGAAGTAGCACTTGAGCCACGCTTCGACGTCGCGCGAGGCTTCGTCGGCGCGGCGCTCGTTGGCCGAGCAGTGCAGGCCGAGTTCTTCCCAGATCCCGACGTCCGCGGCCGCCTTCTTGCCATGCTCGGCCTCGTCGGCCTGCTGCATGGCGCGCGCGCGCGGCGACAGCGCGGTGTTGAGCTCGATGCCGTGCGGCACGGTCGGCACGTACTTCTTGCCCGCGAGTACGGCGTAGATCGCACGGTGCGTGAGCAAGTCCGGATAGCGGCGGATCGGGCTCGTGAAATGCGCGTACGCATCGTAGGCGAGGCCGAAGTGGCCGATGTTTTCCGGGCTATAGACGGCTTGCTGCATCGAGCGCAGGACCATCGGCTGCAGCATCTGCGCATCGGGCCGGTCGCGGATCTGCGCCATCAACGCCGCGTAATCGCTCGCATGCGGTGTTGCGCCGCCGCCGAGCGTGAGGCCCACCCCGCGCAGGAACGAGCGCAGGTTTTCGAGCTTCTCGGCGGTCGGACCCGCGTGCACGCGGTAGAGCGCCGGCTGCTTGTTGCGCTTGAGGAAGTCGGCCGCGCACACGTTCGCGGCCAGCATGCATTCCTCGATAAGCTTGTGCGCGTCGTTGCGCGTGCGCGGCAGAATCTGCTCGATCTTGCCTTGCGCGTTGCAGACGATGTAGGTCTCGGTCGTGTCGAAATCGATCGCGCCGCGCTTCTGGCGCGCGGCGGACAGCGCCTTGTACACGCCGTAGAGGTTCTGCAGTTCGGGCAGCAGATTCGCGCGCTTGGCCGCTTCGGGACCCTTGGTGTTGGCCAGGACCGCCGCGACTTCCGTATAAGTCAGGCGCGCGGCCGAGTGAATCACGCCCGGATAGAACTGGTATGCCTTGATCTCGCCGCGCGCGGTGATGATCATGTCGCAGACGAGCACGCAGCGATCGACGTGCGGATTCAGCGAGCACAGGCCGTTCGACAGCTTCTCGGGCAGCATCGGGATCACGCGGCGCGGGAAGTACACCGAGGTGGTGCGCTCCATGGCGTCGGTGTCGAGCGGGCTGCGGGGTTGCACGTAATGCGAGACGTCGGCGATCGCCACGAGCAAGCGGTAGCCGTCGCCGCGCCCGACCTTAACCGGTTCGCAATAGACGGCGTCGTCGAAGTCGCGCGCATCCTCGCCGTCGATCGTGACGAACGGCACGTCGCGCAGATCGACGCGATAGCGCAGATCGGCCGGACGGACCTTGTCGGGCAGGGCGGCGGCTTCGTCGAGCGCGCCCTGGCCGAATTCATGCGGCACGCCATACTTGCGCACCGCTATCTCGATTTCCATACCCGGATCGTCGATGTCGCCGAGCACTTCGACGACACGGCCGAGCGGCTGCGAATGGCGGCTCGGGAAATCGGTCAGCTCGACCACCACCACTTGGCCGACCTTGGCCTTCTTGGTGTTTTGCGTGATCAGGATGTCGTGGCCGATGCGCTTGTCTTCGGGCGCGACGATCAGCGCGCCGTTCTCGTTGAGCAGGCGGCCGATTACGCGCTTGTTGGCGCGGTCGGTGACTTCGACGACGTGCCCTTCGGGGCGGCCGCGGCGATCGTAGCCGACGATGCGCGCGAGCACGCGATCGTTGTGCATGACCTTCTGCATCTCGGCGTTCGGCAGGAACAGATCGTCCTGTCCGTCGTCGCGGATCAGAAAGCCGAACCCGTCCCGATGGCCTTGCACGCGGCCTGCCACGAAATTGGACGGATGCGTCAATTGATAATGGCCGCGCTTGTCGAGCCGAATCTGGCCGTCTCGCTCCATCGCGGCTACGCGCCGGAAAAAGCCTTCGCGTTCCTGGCGCTTGATGGATAGGGCTTCTGCCATGTCGTTGGCAGCAAGCGGTGCGTCGCTGGTGCGTAGCACTCCGAGAATTTCTTCACGACTCGGAATCGGATACGGATATTTATTAGTCAAGGGCTTGTCGATGATTGGTCTCGCGACGTACGTAACGGAGGTGGCGACGGCAAGCGTCCTCCGGGCATTCTATCACCGGCGCGCGCGGGGATTCATGTTGCTGCACCAATTTGTAAGATGTGAATGTTAGGTACGCGCCAGGTGCGCAGGCGCGCGCGAAGCGGGGGCGGGTATTCGTGAGCTGCTTGCCAAAAATGCTTGACAGATTTTTTAAGGCCGATATAATCGCAGTCTTTCTTGCAGTACACGCACCTGCCCAGGTGGCGAAATTGGTAGACGCACTAGGTTCAGGTCCTAGCGGTGGCAACACTGTGGAGGTTCGAGTCCTCTCTTGGGCACCAAATTAACGTTTCGGCATTTTGCCCGATACGGCAAACAAACCCCGTCAAAGCTTGGCTTGGCGGGGTTTTTTGTTGCTTCGCGCACGCGCGTGCGTCGACAGCGGCCGATGTTACGTTACATCGCTGTTACGTTTTTGCGTTTTTTCGGCCGCGCGTGTCCCGTTCGACCGTTTCCGCGCGCCGCGTTGCTTATCTCCAAAGGCCATTTCGTGTACGCGTTCGCGTGCGGCCGCGGCATCTTCCGAACTGCCTGCACGTTTGCGCCGGTGCTTGCCGGGCAAGCCTGAGCGGGCACTGCCGCATTCCGATTCGCCTCTCCCTCCTGCGCTGAAATGCGTGCTGGCCACGCTATCTCCAAGCCTGGCGGCCAGCAAAAAACTCCTTTGCTCAATGCCGAATCAGTACTTGGTACGGTTCGTGCTGAATAGGGATCGTACGAACCGGTCTTCAGGGCGGCTGCCCGGCGGGATCCGAAACGGTTCGGGACACGCGCCGCTGCGACAGGACACCGGGCCCGCAGCGCGCACGAGGAGATTGCGCTCATGCGGCGCGATCCGGCGACACCCAGGCGAGTTCGGAGACAGGCTCGCATCATTGCAAAACGGAGCAGAACATGGACGTGACCCCGAACCATGCCGATACGCAACGCTTCCAGGCATTCATAGCCAAGCTGCTGACGCAGCCGGCCTGGAGCGAGAAACAGCAGCTCGAACTCGATATGGCGCGCGAGCTTTCCGTCGAGATGCTGCAGCTCGCGGAACGCATGCGCGATCACTCGCCGGATCTGGAGCGCTGCCTGGTGCTGCTCAAATACGCGAAGGTGCTCGATTTCATCATGACGTCGCTTGCCGCGCGCCGCGATATCAATCCGCAAACGCTGCGCACGATCTTCAAGCTGGCGAAGATCAAGATCGACGAAGCGTATCCGGGCTGAGCGCCGGCCGTTCGTTTGCCGCCGCTGTTCCGAAACCGGTCCGGTCACGCGCCGGGCCGCGCCTCGCGCAGAAACGCAATCCGCATGTGTAATTGATATGTAACGGTATGATCCGGTATGTTCCAGTTGCCTCGATAGTATTAAGCAATACTTCTTACTTGAGGCGTCATGCGACCCGTTCCTGCATCGTCTATATTGCTCTGAGCGCACTTGACGGCATTGGCCGCCGTCGCGCAAACGCCCCCGGGCGATATCAAGACAACTTCTCCGCAGCAACTCGTCAATTACTCGATCGGCCCGCACAGCGCGATCGACGACGTCGAGGATTTCAAATATTCGGTGAAAGTCTCGACCAATAAATATGTCGAGAATGCTTTTTATCACCTGGCTCAATGGTTCGAGAGCTCGTCGGCCTATTATTCGGGGATTCAACCGCACAGCGACGGCACGGTGGGCTTCCGCTTTTCGTCGTTCGTGCCCGGTTCCGTGCCATAAGGGAGCTCGCCCGATTGCTCGCGCGGAGCGGACGGCGCCCCGCGTGACCTGCGCAATCGACAGGCTTCCCTATACGCCGGGCGGCGTCTACACGATCGAGATCGTGCGCATCATCCGCAATAGCGTTCCCAGTACGTATGCCGCCGTCGTCACCGACCAAACCACGGGTAAAACCACGCCGGTCGGCTCGATCTCGGTGCCGGCCGCGGCCGGCCGGCTATTGCCCGGCGACTGCGGGCACGATCGAAATCTACAGCGCGAGCGGCTCGCAGTTCAGAAGCTGCGCGGACGTGCCGCTGATCGACGTCGAATATTCGCAATATGCTGTACAACTTCACCGTCTATAGCAAGCTGAACGAGATGAAGCGGCCGAAACCGGAGGGGGCCAATTCGGTTTATGCATGTACGGGCATACCGCGGTCGCTGCCCGCCGCGTATACCGCAACGCCGACGGGCTACCGGATCGTGAACCACGACTGATGATTCGATTGGTGGCCGGCAACTGACGACTGACGCCGCGTGCCGAACCGTGCCGAGCAGGGCGGCGGCGGCGGCGGCGGCGGCGGCGGCGGCGGCGTTCGAATCGCAATAATTATTTGACGCGAATTCGATCCTTATGCATAATTCAATTCTTGCTTGAGCGTAGCTCTTGCCCAGGTGGCGGAATTGGTAGACGCACTAGGTTCAGGTCCTAGCGGTGGCAACACTGTGGAGGTTCGAGTCCTCTCCTGGGCACCAAGCAGCTTTACGCAAGCTCAAGCAAAACGGCGGTCGCAAGGCCACACCGTGTCTTGGTCCAGTCGTAGCGAAACCCCGTATGAACCCCACAGTTCTGCGGGGTTTTTTGTCATTCATCGCCCACGCTAACGTTGAATCCAGTCCGCATATGACCCAAGACGAACTCAAACGCCTGGTCGGCCAAGCCGCCGCCGACTACGTGACGCAGAACGTGCCCGAAGGCGCGATCATCGGCGTCGGCACAGGCTCCACGGCCAACTGTTTCATCGACGCGCTCGCCGCGGTCAAGTCGCGGTATCGCGGTGCCGTTTCGAGTTCGGTCGCCACGACCGAGCGGCTCAAGGCGCACGGCATCCGCGTGTTCGATCTGAACGAGATCGACGGGCTGCAGGTATATGTGGACGGCGCCGACGAGATCGACGCGAGCGGCGCGATGATCAAGGGCGGCGGCGGCGCATTGACGCGCGAGAAGATCGTCGCGTCGGTCGCCGAGACGTTCGTCTGCATTGCGGACGGCAGCAAGCGCGTGCCGCTGCTCGGCCAGTTCCCGCTGCCCGTGGAAGTGGTGCCGATGGCGCGTACCGCGATCGGCCGCCGCGCCGCGGCGCTCGGCGCGGTGCCCGTGCTGCGCGTCAAGGCCGACGGTGCGCCTTACGTCACCGACAACGGCAACGAGATCCTCGATCTCAAGGGTTTGCGGATCGCCGACCCGCGCGCGCTCGAGGCCGATATCAACAGTTGGCCCGGCGTCGTGACGGTCGGCCTGTTCGCCCAGCGCGGCGCCGATTTGTGCTTGCTCGGCACGCCGGAAGGCGTCGAAACTGTCATCTACCCGCGTATCTGACCCGAGCGCGCACCACAACTTGCTCCAAATCTGATCTAAGTCGTGTCCTATACAACACGGATAGCGGGCCGGCTATTTACCGGCTAGGCTATCCGTGTTGAACTAGTCGTCAGTTGAATTAAAAATAAAAGAGGGCGGGTCGGACGAGGCACGACAGCGGCATACCCGCGTGTCGCGCCCGTCTATCTGGCATACGCGGCATCGGGGGAGGTAGCATGGAGCAGGGCAAAGAACGCTCATTGGTGAGCAAGGTCATGGATGGCCTCGTGGCGGGTATCGTCGAGGACCGTTATGGCGGCACGCTACCGCCGCAGGACGTGCTATCGAAGGAGTTCGACGTCAGCCGAACGGTCATGCGGGAAGCGTTGTCGATGCTGCTCGCGCGCGACATGCTCGACGTGCGGCCGAAGGTGGGTACGCGCGTGCGTCCCATGCGCGACTGGCGCATGATCGACGAGAACGTCGTCAACTGGCGCTTCCGCGCCAAACCCGATCCGCAGTTCATGCGCGACGTGATCGAATTCCGCATGCTGATCGAGCCGCGCGCGGCGGGGCAGGCGGCCCAGCGCGCGAGCGACGCCGAAATCGCCGCCGTGCGCAGCGCGTTCGACGTGTTCGCATCGCTCGAACTGGACGACCCCGAATACGAGATCGCCGACGAATTACTGCACACGCGCATCGTGCTGGCCAGCGGCAACCAGTTTTTTCAGCAGATGGCGGCTATCGTGCGCGGCGCATTGCGGTTGCTCAACGAGCCGTTGCTCAAGCGCCCGCGCGTGCGCGAGGTGGCGATCCAGACGCACGGCGCCGTGGTCGAAGCGATCGAACGGCGCGATGCGCGCGGCGCGGAACTGGCGATGCAGGCCTTGATCGATCACGCGGCCACCGAGCTTCAGGTGTACGCGGTCGAACTGCCGCTCAATAGTTGAAGGGGGAAGCCCGGTGCGTGCGCTCGCGCGGGTTCAACGCGCGAGCGCACGCACGCATTCGCTGACGAGGGGCGGCCCGCGGTAGATGAAGCCGGTGTAGAGCTGCACCAGCGACGCGCCGGCCGCGATCTTCGCGCGCGCGTCCTCGCCCGAAAAAATGCCGCCCACGCCGATGATCGGCACGGCGTCGCCCAACTCCGCATGCAGCCGCCGGATCACCTGATTCGACGCGTCGAATACCGGCTGGCCCGACAGGCCGCCCGTCTCTTCCGCATGTTCCAGACCCTGCACCGCCGCGCGCGACAGCGTCGTATTGGTCGCGATGACCGCTTCGATGCCATGCCGCAGCAACAGCGCGGCAATTTCCTGAATCTGTTCGTCGTCGAGGTCGGGCGCGATCTTGAGCGCGAGCGGCACGAGCTTGCCGTGCAGATCGGCGAGGCGCGCCTGCTTGTCCTTGAGCGCCGCGAGCAGCGCATCGAGCTCGCTCGCGCCTTGCAGCTGACGCAGGTTCTTGGTGTTCGGCGACGAAATATTGATCGTCACGTAGCTCGCGAACGGATAGACCCGCTCGAGGCAGTACAGATAATCGTCGGCCGCGCGTTCGATCGGCGTGTCGGCGTTCTTGCCGATGTTGAGACCGAGCACGCCGCGATAGCGCGCTGCCTGCACGTTTTTGACGAACTGATCGACGCCTTGGTTGTTGAAGCCCATGCGGTTGATCACGGCGTTCGCTTCGGGCAGGCGGAAGATACGCGGACGCGGGTTGCCGGCCTGCGGGCGCGGCGTGACCGTGCCGACTTCGATGAAGCCGAAGCCGAGCGCCGCCAGTCCGTCGATGCATGCGCCGTCCTTGTCGAGGCCCGCCGCCAGCCCGACCGGATTGGGAAACTCGATTCCCATCACGGTACGCGGCGCGCCCGGCGTATGCGCGCCGAGCAGCCCGGCGAGGCCGGTACGGCCGATCGCGCCCAGCACGCGCAGGGTCAGGTGGTGGGCATCTTCGGGGTCGAGCTTGAACAGCGAGGCGCGGGCGAGCGGATAGAGAGAACTGAGCACGGCGGCGGGGGCGGCGCTGAGCGCCGAGAGTTGGACGTAACTCGCTATTTTAACGGAGTTGCGGGACGCGCCGGACGAACCTCGCGTAGTCGCATGCCCCTAAATCGAGATGCTCGATCGGACGTATCTGACCGGCCGCGGGCCGGGTTCAGCCGATGCTGCCGCCGTGGCCGCCGGGCAACGGCGCGCGCATCATCGCGGCGGCGACCGGCGGGAGATCGAGCTGGTTCACGTCGAGCGGCTTCCAGCGGCCTTCCTGCAGCCCTTCGAGCGGGCGGAAATTGGCCTTATAGACCATTTTCTGGCTTTCGCGGATCCAGTAGCCGAGATATACGTACGGCAGATTCAGGCTGCGCGCCTGTTCGATCTGCCACAGGATGTTGTAGGTGCCATAGCTCGTGTGCTGCAGCTCCGGATCGAAGAACGTATAAACCGACGAGAGGCCGTCGCCGAGGATGTCGATCATGCTGACCATGCGCAGCGCGCCGTCGCCGTCGGGTTCTCGGAACTCGACCAGGCGCGAATTGATGCGGCTTTGCAGCAGGAACTGCTCGTACTGGTCGCGGTTGTCGTGATCCATGCCGCCGCCTGCATGGCGAGCGGATTGGTAGCGCGTGTAGAGGTCGTAATGCGCCTCTTCGTAATGCAGCGGCGCGACGCTCGCGACCAAGCCTCCGTGGTGGCGCCAGACGCGGCGCTGCGTACGGTTCGGCGCGAACGCGGCCACCGGCACGCGCACGGGCACGCACGCGCGGCATCCGTCGCAATAGGGGCGGTAGGTGAACACGCCGGAGCGGCGGAAGCCGGCTCTAACCAGTTCGGTATAGATGTCGGAGTTGATCAGATGGCTCGGCGTGGCGACCTGGGAGCGCGCGACGCGGCCGTCGAGGTAGCTGCACGGATAGGGTGCCGTTGCATAGAATTGCAGCGCGGAAATCGGCGAAAGCGGCAGCTCGGTGGGGTGCGTCATGGGCAGCTCTCGATGCTCGGAGGGTCGCGCGGGCTAATGGATCTGCGGCGTTTGCGGACTCTGCGCTTGCAGTTCGGCGGCGGTCAGGCGGCTCAAGATCGACTTGTCGAAGCGCCAGTCGATCGCAGGCTGCGCGACCGCTTGCCGTACATGCGCGAGGAACGCGCGGCGCGCGATCTCACGACCGCCCAGCGAGGCCAGATGGGCCGTGTTCTGTTGGCAGTCTATCATTTCTACCCCCTGCCCACGCAAGTGGGCAACGAGTGCCGCGAGCGCAATTTTCGAGGCGTCGGTCGTGCGCGCGAACATCGATTCGCCGAAAAACATGCGCCCGAGCGCGACACCGTATAGGCCGCCCACGCACTCGCCGTCGCACCACGTCTCCACGCTATGCGCATATCCGGCGCGATGCAGGGCCGTATAGGCCGCGATGACTTCGGGGGTGATCCAGGTGCCGTCTTGTGCTTGGCGCGGCACATGCGCGCATGCCTGCATCACGGCGCGAAAATCCGCGTCGACGCGAATCTCCCAGCGCGGCTCGCGCACGACGCGCTTGAGCGTTTTTTTCAGCGACAGCGAGAGTTTGAACGACGCGGGCACGAGTACCATGCGCGGGTCGGGGCTCCACCAGAGCACGGGCTGTCCGGCCGAATACCAGGGAAAAATGCCGTTGCGGTAGGCCGCCAGCAGGCGTGCCGCGGAGATGTCCGCGCTGGCCGCCAACAGCCCCGGTGCGCCGCTCGCTTCGCCCAGCGCGCGCTCGACGGGCGGGAAGGGGTCGTCGGGGCCGAGCCAGGGCAGCATGGGATCAGTCGTGCTGATCGTGGTGATCGTGTTGATCGTGTTGACGCATCGAGCCGTAGATATCGCCCGTGTGCAACGTGAAACGGCCTGTTTCGCGATCGGCGAAATAGGCGCGCAGCGTTTGCGAAACGGTCGGGAACGCGATCTCGTCCCAAGGAATCTCTGATTCGTGGAACAGGCGCACTTCGAGGCTCTCTTCGCCGGCCGCGAAGCCGGGGTCGCGCAAGCGCGCGAGATAGAACAGATGCACTTGGCTCACGTGCGGCACGTTCAGCAGCGAAAACAGATCCTGCACTTCGACGTGCGCGCCCGCTTCCTCGAGCGTTTCGCGCGCGGCCGCTTCGGCCGTGGTTTCGCCGATTTCCATGAAGCCCGCCGGGAGCGTCCAGTAGCCGTAACGCGGCTCGATCGCGCGGCGGCACAGCAGCACCTGTTCGCCCCAGACCGGCACTGTGCCGACCACGTTGCGCGGGTTCTGATAATGGACCGTGCCGCAATGGTCGCAAACGGAGCGGTCGCGGTTATCGCCGGGGGGAATGCGCGAGACGACCTCGTGGCCGCAAACGGAGCAGAATTTCATAAGAGGGGGCGAGCGGATCGGTGCTGCGAGTGTATCACTCGCGGCCGCGATTGCCGCGCTGCCCGCGCTTTTGCCGCGACGGCGCGCGCTCGGCCGTTACGCCGCGCGGCGCTTGTCGGCCGCCGCGCAGTCGGCCCAATAAGCGTCGCAGCGCGCGCTCGCATGCGCGACGGCGTGGCGCGGCGCGAATGCGAGCTGGCGGTCGTGCAGCACGATCAGCGCAGCGAGCGCATCGAAATCGGCCGGTTCCGCGCAGCGCCACGTGCTCGTATCGAGTTGGCGCAAGTCGCAGCGATTGATGGCGTCCTGCGCGGCGCGAAACGTGGCGCGGCTTTCGGGCGTCGCGCTGCAGCCCGCCTCGAGCAGGTAGTGCGTGGTTACGAGGACGCCGGTCAATACCGCCAGCGTGCGGCGGTCGCCCTGGCCGGCGCGCAGCGTGGCAAGCGTTAGGTGGTATTCGAGCACGATCCGGTCCCGATCGGCGGCCGGCAGCGGCAGCAGATCGAGTTTGGCGTGAGAGGTTACCGTGGTGCGTTTTGTCATGTCGTGACGCAATCACGTGCAGGTGATAGAGATGCTAGGGATAACGGCCGGCGCGGCGGTTTTCTTTAATGATCGGATGGCGCGAGCGGTGCGCCGATCGAGAACTCGAACGATGCCACGCCGTCGACGCCGCCGCTCACGCGATCGCCGGGTTGCAGCGGCCCGACGCCGGCCGGCGTGCCCGTGAAGATCAAATCGCCGGCGCGCAGTTCGACGGCCTGCGAGATGTAGCCGACGATGTCGGGCACGGGCCAGATCATGTCGGCCACGTCGCCTTCCTGTTTCACGGTGCCGTTGACGGCCAGCCAGATACGGCCGCGTTGCGGATGTCCGACGGTGGCCGCCGGATGCAGCGCGCTGACCGGACCCGACGCGTCGAAGCCTTTGGCCCAATCCCACGGGCGCCCATGCTTTTTCGCGTCCGCCTGCAGGTCGCGGCGCGTCAGGTCCACGCCGGCGCCGTATCCCCAGACATGTTCGAGCGCCTGGCCCGGTGCGATCGCGCGGCCGCCTCGGCCGATCGCCACGACGAGTTCGACTTCGTGATGGAGGTCGCGCGTGAGCGACGGGTAGGCGATTACGCCTTGTGCCGGCACGACGGCGTCGGCCGGTTTGGAGAAGAAGAAGGGCGCTTCGCGGGCCGGGTCGCTGCCCATTTCGCGCGCATGCTCGGCATAGTTGCGGCCGACGCAGAAGACGCGGCGCACCGGGAACCGCGCGTCGGAGCCGGCGATGGCGACGGACGGCAAGCTGGGGGCATCGATAACGTATTGAGTCTGAGTGGCTGCGGAAGTCATGCGGTTGGCCTCTAGGTGCTGTTTCTACTGTGTCGGAGCAGAAATTAACACAAGTGAGAGCCGTTCGCGGCGGCCGTCCGGGGGCGCCGCTGCGTGAACCGCCGCAAAGAAAAAGCCCGCTGCTGCGGGCTTTCCTTTCAGGTTCCGACGGCGCGGCACATGGCTTATTCCAGATGCTCGGGATCGAGACCCTTGCCGAAGATGGCGCGGCAACTGCCTATGAATACCGGCAACAGCAGAGTGCGCAACATTCCGTGCAGAAGCGGCGGCCGTCCTTCGTACGCTTCGACGTCGAAACGCCGTGTTTGCCGCCGGCCCGCGCGTGCTGCTGCCCAGCCGCCTGTTTCGCCAAGGATTCCCGCTTTGGCCGCAGCGGTAAAACGATGACGTTGTCCCGTGGAATATTGTGAGCGCATATCCGACCTCTCGTGGGTCCCTTCGGTGTCAATCTGTAGATCCACTATAAAGATTGCGGGATATTCTGCCCAGCGAGAACTGCTAGGGATTAATCCCTAGCATGAGGGAATCGGAAAAACGGCAAACGATTGCTCTCGGTAGAAACGCGTAAATTGTATGAAGACAGGCATGTATTCGAGGGTTTACCTTGGCGGGGATGAGGGATGAAGCGTTAGAGGATTCGAGCTTGCGCATGAGCTGACTGCTACGGTCTATTTAACATAAGGCAAATTATCGATATTTTTGATTGCAAGAGCGATATGCAAAAGTCCCGTGCTCGGCAGATCGCGCGGCGGCCCCTGGGATTCCCCGCCTTGACATTGTTCAGCTTCTCCGTCGTGTCTTTTCGTCAGTCGCTACTTTTTCCTCGACGAGACTCTGCCTAAACTTCGGCGCTTCAATCCACGTTTAGGACCGTCATGCAAATCGATACTCCTGCGACTCCGGCAACCCGGGATGACACCTCGACGTCCACGAGCCAGTGGCTATCCGTCATTGCCGTCGCCATTAGTGCGTTCGCGTTCGTGACTGCCGAGTTTCTGCCGGTCGGTTTGCTGCCGCAAATCGCCCACGATCTTGGCGTGTCGACCGGCGTGGCGGGTCTGATGGTCACCACCCCTGGCGTTCTCGCCGCCATTTCCGCGCCGATGCTCATCGTTAGCGCGGGCCGCATGGACCGCCGCTACGTTTTCCTGCTGCTCACCGGCATGCTGCTGATCGCGAACGTCCTGTGCGCGATCGCCCCGAACCTGCCGGTCATGCTGGCGGGACGCGCACTGCTCGGCGCGGCGCTGGGCGGCTTCTGGACGCTGGCGACGGCGGCCGCTCCGCGGCTCGTGCAAGGCAAGGATGCCGCGCGCGCAACCGCGACGATCCTGACCGGCGTGACCTGCGCCACCGTGGCTGGCGTGCCGCTCGGCACGTTTATCGCGTCGTTTTCCTCCTGGCGGTTCGCGTTCGCGGCCACGGCCGGCCTGGTGGCGCTTGCGCTGGCGGCTCAGGCGTTTCTGGTGCCGTCGCTGCCTTCTGCCTCGGCGTTGCGTCTTGCCGATTTCAGGAAGCTGTTTGGCCGGTCCCACACGCGGTTGAGCCTAGCGATGGTCGCGCTGGTCTTTGGCGCACATTTTTCGACCTATACCTACATCGCGCCGCTGCTGGAGCACGACTTCTCGCTGCGCGCCATCACGCTGCTGCTGTTTGGATTTGGCCTTATCGGCTTCTTCTCCAACGCGCTGACGTCGACCGTCATCTCGGATCATCTGAAAAAGTCGGTCGTCGCGATGGTCTTGCTGCTGTTGGGGGCGATGTCTTCGATGCTGCTGTTCGAACATTCGCCCATCGGCGAGACCGTGGGGATGCTGCTCTGGGGTATCGCATTCGGCGCGCTGCCGCTTTGCTTCAGCGTCTGGATTCAGCGCGATACGATGGATTTGCCCGAAGCGGGATCGGCGATGTTCGTGAGCGTCATTCAGGTGGCGATCGCGGTGGGCTCGGCCGTGGGCGGCACGATTGTCGACCGTGCGGGCGTGCACGCCGATTTCCTGCTTGGACTCGCGCTCGCCCTGCTCGGTTTGGCGGCGCTGCAATGGCTGACGGCGCCGCAGCTGCGGATCTCCGAGGCCAGCCTCGATTGCGCTTGCGACTCGTCCGATTGAGGCACCTTCAATGCGGCCGCCGAACGGCCAGCGGCACGCCGGTGTACCTGGCGGCCGCCGAAATTTATGCGAATGGCCGATGTGGACGACGAGCCGGAGTGCGATGCGCGCCGCGCCCGCAGCCCGGCGCGCATCGTTGAGAGCGCCGATCTCAGTCGCCGAGATTACTCAGGAACTGGCGCGCCGGCACGAAAAACGTCACGCCCGCGACGGCCTTCGAAAAATCGAGAATCCGGTCGTGCAGCGGCGGCGGATTGCCGATGAACATGCGCTCGAGCATCTTCTGGATCACCCATAGATGGCGCGAATAGCCGATGAAGTACGTGCCGTACTCGCCGCGGCCAGGCACGGCGAACGGCATGTTGTCGCGCAGGATGTCGTGTTCGCCCTTGGCGTCCTGAATCGTGCACAGCGTTTTGTGCGACTTCTGGCCTTCGGTCGCGTCCGGCAATTCGACGTTGTCGAATTTGGTGCGCCCGATGATCGCTTCTTGCGTCTCGACCGGCAGTTCGCGCCACCCTGACAGGTTGTGCAGATACTTCTGGATCACGACGTAGCTGCCGCCCGCATAGGCCGGATCTTCGTCGCCGACGATGGTCGCGGCCGGCAGGCTGAGTCCGTCGGGATTCGCGGTGCCGTCCACGAACTCGAGCAGATCGCGGCCGTTGAAATAGCGGAAGCCGGCCACGTCGTCGATGGCCGTGACCGAATCGCCGAACGCTTCGAGCAGGATTTTCTCGAATTCGATGATCAGGTCCGTCGAATCGGCACGGATGTGATACAGCAAATCTCCCGGGGTCGCCACTGCGGTGTGCGCGGCGCCCTTCACTTCCTGGAACGGCGCGAGCTCGCTGGGCAATGGTGCGCCCGTGAGCGGGCCCCAGATGCGATGCGAAATGCCGACGTTGCAAGTGAACACGCCATGATTGGCCCGAACCCGGACATCCTTAATGAGATCGTCCGTGCTGGCGACCACGGAGCGTGCCGTCGCGATCGACGCGGCATCGTCCTTGACGACGAGTACCAGGAACGCGGCGGCCGCTGTCATCGGCGCATCGATGTACTGCGGCTCGGTATTGATTGCGCGCTGGGCTGCGGAAAGCGGCGAAGATGTGGGGTCCACGAATACCTCCTGAACAGGCTGCGTTGACGCGCGCCGAACGGCTGCAGCGGCCTCGGCGCTGCGGAGAGCACAGCGCCCTCCCCGCAAGTGTAGCGTAGACACGCCCAACGCCTCCGTTCGCGCAGGAACAGCACGAACAACCGCCAGAATGCCCCATAGGTCATGAACACGGTCATGCCGAAGGTATTCTCGGCGCGGCACCTACAACAATAAGCTATCCTATATATTGGCGATGTATACGCTTTTCGCATGCCCGTTTCGGAAGCGTAACTGCATGAATGGCGGTTCTTGCACTGCACAAAACGAAGCGGCGGTGGAACGGCCCATGGTATGCACCGCGAGCCACGGATGCGGCGTCCGTATGGAGCGGTCTTGCGCCAGCATATGCGCCGGCCGGGGCCATGCGTGTCGACGCGCCGCAACAGGCATTCGGGCGACACAGCGGCAAACCCTCTCGAATAGCGGAAC
>JAOZJS010000101.1:0-97937 GCA_025882695.1 Amerodectes protonotaria | reverse complement strand
ATCATTAATCCAAAACTTCATGATAAACGGAAGAGAAAATCTGGTTCCTGTCAAAAGTATCCGACAACAACAACAACAACAACAAAAACAAAAGGCGGGTCATTCCGATAATTTGTTATTCGTTCATAGGCCAGGATTCTTAGGATCTGAGGGAACTTAAAGAGAGAATAACAACAAAAACCAGGAGAGAAATTTGCACATCAACAAGCATCCAGTGTTCTTAAAATTATTATTATTATTATTGATATTTAAAATAATATAACACAAAAGAATGTTGCTTGGATCCTTTTGGAACGGTTGGAACAAAGGCCAACACCCGAAATACATTTTCTGATTTTTCTTCGGTGTGTTGCCCTAACTATTCTATTCTTATTCTTTTTGACTTTTGGTGTGAGAGAATTTGTGCGTGTGTGTGTGTGTGTTTGCTATGGGTCTTCAATAATGATATTTTTACCACTCAAATATTTGGTTTTCTAAATGGTTCCAGCCAGTCAGCCAAACACTTTTCTTCCATTCTCTTTTCCTCCACTCACAGAAGGCTCAAATCAGAGTCGACGGATGGATGGATGAATGAATGAATGAATGAATGGATAGGCCGAAGAAGTTAAGTTAGTTATACAATGATAACAATCAGCCAAACCAAACTATTACTGAAACTACTTGACTACTCTGACTAGTGCTAATACCATAATACTGGGGTTGAAAAAAGAATCCGAAAAAAACAACCAACAGAGAAAGGGAGAGAGATGGATGGATCATCAAAAAAGGGGGAAAAACTAAGAAATCATCATGAGAAGGACCACGATGGCCATTGAAGGAACAAGGGCGGAAAAAACGGAGCCGGAGAAAACGCCGAGAATTAGAGTTTTGGCGGGGCCAGCCCGATGGTGCCACTTATAACCCAAACGAGAGAGAGAGGGAGAGAGGGAATCAGAATCCAAAAAAAATCAAACATCAAAACCAGCCAACAAACAACAAGAACACAACAACAACAACAACGATAATAAGACGAAGAATTATAACAACGACCGACAACTACAACAACAGACCCAAATCCCTAATAATGATGACAACGACCAGAACACACACACTGAACAACCGACCAAACACAACAAGCAAACCAAACCGAACCAAACCAACTTAACCGACCAACCTCCTCCCATCCACCAATCTACTCTACTGCTATTGGATGGTTTCATTGGAAACGATCCAAACCAGAGCCCTGATTCAAGTAGTAATAGAAAATGCGGAACATCGAAGGAAAATACAAAACAGAAATGATTAGAGTGTAAGAGGGGAGTGAATATATCTGATCCTTTGGTGAATGATAGATTCGACCGTAGTTTGAATGGCAACCCGAAGAACCGGGGCCAAGCGAATAGAGCGAGATGGAAAGAAAACTTTGCTTAATTAAATCGATCATTCTCTAAAAGAAAAAGTAGAATGGAGAATGGAAAAAAAACTGAAATAATTGGTTAGCTGGCTGGCTGGCTGGCTGATCCAAATATTAAACATGGCGCGAGCCCAAGTTTTCTTCTCGGAACCTATCGCTCTCTCGCTCTCTCTTATTCTACAACATCCAAACAAGCTCTAATTATATCGACGAACATAAAGGAGGAAAAAAAGATTATGAACGATCAAATATCTTTGTAATTTTTGGCGCGAGCTCTTTACACACGCACCCACACACATACAGTTTATCATGGAAATTCTCTATGGAATCGATACTCAGATCAGAGAGGGAGGAGGAGGAGGAAGCCAGCCAGAAAGCCCAGCGCAAAGATATCACTACAGACACAGCAATGGATCCCGACCCTATTCCTAGCCCCAATTGCTAATGACTTTTTTGTCGGGAAAACATTGATGTGTGTATATACCGTTATTCTTCCATAAAAGTGAAAATACCACTGGTATGGAGAGGATCATGGACGAACAAAAAAAAATAGATTGAAAACAGATTCTAGTGATGACCATGCCTTGTGCTTGCATATACACACACTGTATTCAATTTCGAAAGTTATTGGTTCGGTCAAACAGAGTTTCATATTGCAGATACTGCTGCTCTAACTGGACCAACAAGCATCAGGGTGAATAGAATCGGGATACGTGAGATTTCCCCCTGCCCTGGCCCCCGTAAATTGGGCTCAATCTTCGGGATCAATACACACAAACACATACACATGCATAAACAATGGCGATTAGGCCACAGATTCACAGAAGCAGAATCAGAATCATCGATCGGGTCCACACCGCATCCGCGAACTACCATTATATTTTAGATAAATGGCAAATGATGGAAATAAACCTACACGCACATATGCGCGCATAGAACATTGGCATCACTGTGTCATATAATTAAAATTAATTATGATCATTTGTCTTTTTTTTTTCTCTCTCTCCTCCTTCTCTTTCTTTCTCGGACTATGTGAAATCCGACAGCTACCTCCCCTTTTTTTATGAATGCATGAGATATGCATGTCAATCTACAGCGACTCTAGCTCTGGCTCCGCCTCGCCAGTGTAACACTGTAACATTGTATCAGTGCATGTGTAAGGCGTGCATCAAAATTTGAAAATATTTTCCAATGAGGATGAGGATGATGTCTACAGTAGTAGTACTGTAACTTGTCGTTGTCGCTGCTGAGGACTTCAAAAAAAAATTTTGTTTCTCGGAAATTTCCTTTTTCCTTTTGCTGGAAAAGTTTTCGAGCCCGGGAATACAAAAGAGAATAGGAAACAACGACAACGACAACGACGACAACAACAAAAAAATGAGAAGATAGAACGACAACGGGTAAACTAAAACGACAAAACAATAATTCCATCAAGACCATTCTGGGAAGGGCGCACGAATGAAGAAGAAGAAGAAGAAAAAGAAAAAAAGTTGTCGCGCCAATTGTTTTCAAAATTTAAATTCTTCGTAAAGAAAATGGCATTCAAGCATCAACGCCCACATACAGACATACACACATAGTAGACGCGCCAAAGAAACCAAAAAAAAATAAGAAAATCGATCGAGTCTGAAATTGGCTGACTTCGTGTCTGATTGCTGGAACATATTCTGGCGATTTCAGATTGAAATGGGCAACGCCGAAAAAAAAGCAATATTATAAAAAGAACAATATGGCAATATGAGGCGGAAATCAAATATCAAGGGAGAGGGAGAGAGGGAGAAAAGAAGAAAAAATGTCAAACAACACACTTACTTTTTTGCTATGAAAATCGTAAACATTTTGCAGACCAATTTCATCACCATAAAAAAAGCTAATGGTTCCGGGCATCATGGCCAATAGAAACAAGCTGGCCAATGAATATTTGGCACCGCCAAGCTGATTGGCCAAACGTGACCGCTGTGAATTACCAATACTCCATACAATGGCCGGAAAATCTAATGGCCTATTCAAGAATACGTAGTTAACTTGATCTCGCATATTATCAATGTGATTTGGCCGTAGACGAAGATCAAAATGCACCAAATCAAAGTAATGATATATGGATCTGGTGGTTGCCGTCGTTGTTGTTGTTTTTGTTGTTGTTGGACGATTGAATGATGATTTATTATTATTTTTATTCTTGGAATGATTATTTTTGCTGCTATCAGGTTGTCGAGAATCGTTCGAGGCACTAATATTGTTGGACAAAGAAGAATGAGAAGAAGAAGAGGAAGAGGAAGTAACTGATGGCAACATCTTTTGCGAATCAGCCGAAATGATATCAAATTCTTCCAGATCTAACTCATCGAATTCTGGACGATATTCACTTTGATGTGGCTGCTGTTGTTGGTTGGGATGGCCATTGGACGGTATGTTTGAAAAATATGTTTGTCGTCGTTTCTTCTTTTTCTTTTTGTGTTTCTTGATCAAATTCTTATTAATATTATTATTGATGTTGGCCGCTTTCAAGCCCCTTCGACGTATATTCATTGTTGTAGTCAACAATGGTTGTATTAGTTGGCTAGAACAGATCAATATTTTTTTTGGCACTTTAACAATAGATAGTTTATGATTTTTAGCATACATCTGTTCATGATAATCGGAAATCCGTCTTAGACGTTGTAGGAATTCTAGAAGAATTTTTTCACGATTCATTGCACTACCAACACTTTTACTACGATCATCACCATCACTTTTGTTGAAACTCTCGGAGCTCATCGTTTTACTGTTGGTGTTGGGATATTGATGGTGGTCAAAATTATCAACACTACCACCAATATGGTCATCAACATCATCACCATGAACATAGATGTGTTCCAAATTTTTCAAATAAAGTCCATCGACATGATTTAGCCAAAAATCGGCCACCTTCAATATCTGTGTACGGACTGCTTCATGGCTCCAATTCAAACGACGGCTACCGTAACCATATAGCTGTGATTCCATGACGGAAGCCATCATCATCGTGTTTGAATTGGATTGGTCCATATTGTGTAGTTGAGCAGATTGTATAGATGCATAATCAATTGGATGTGAATTCTTAATGTTGAAGTGATTGAGAAATGGAAATGGAAATGGGAACATGAAAGAAAAACAGATCAAGCTCGAGAATTCAATTCGATTGAGGGTACAAACAATAAAAGAAATATGTTTTTAACCCTTTTTCTGATTTTGTTTTGTCTAAATTCAAGAGCTAAAGCGAATAAAAACCTTCCAGCTAGAAAACTGGAAATGGAAAGATGTTCCGGAAAAAATGTATTCCTCTCATTATAGAACTTTAAGGCACATGCAACTTAATTCATCCCATTTTCTTTTATTTCCTTTTCTGTTCAATAGACATGATTCAATTTATATTTCATGAATTTGCATAAAAAGAGTTTTTCAACTTAAAAAAAAAATTCAATTTTTAAAGAGTTAAAAAGGCAGGCAACTATTCTAACAGTTCCGGAAATAGATTGAATAAGTCGCCATCAAAATTAGATTATGCTTACCTGAATATCCGCAACCATTGTTTGAGCCTTGGTGGTTGGAGCATAAAAGTATTGATATTCTTCACTTTGATTCAACGACCAAGGATGTTCGTCGGAGGTGACCGTTGGATTAAGATCCAATATCACACGTATTTGATTTGAATGTAGCACTTTGATCTAAAGGACCCAACAAAAAATGAATTGGAGAAAATGGAAGAAAGCATCATTAGGATTAGTATTTTTTTAGAAATTCCAAGCATGTTTCCAGAATCCGGAATTGGAAAATGTAAAAAAAATAGAATAATGATCAACAAGAGCGTGAACCCGCACAGAAACATGCTTCCGTGAGAGCTATGTGGTAAGCATTTTCATTACCATTTTGAAGAATGATGCGAAATTTCCCAAATGTGGATCAACATCATAAAAATTGAGAACATTATCATAATATTTTGGATAATCAAACGCGGCGAATATGGAATTGAGCCGTATGGCACTGATGCCTAATGAACGCAAATATTGAGCACGTTCAATAATGCCATTAAGGTCACCAAAGCCATCACCATCGGTATCTTTGAATGATGCGGGAAATATTTCATAGATGGTCGTGCCATGATACCAGAATGGATCCTGTTCAAACTGATAACGACGTGGCTGATTGTTTGTCTGTCGGCCAAACATCCGCCATAAACCGAACCAACCACCATTATAATGGAAAAACCAAATCAATAGGAATATTGCACAAATAATAGCACATAAGGCAACTATGGCTGATGATGATGATACCAAACATTTTTTGGTACGATGACTTAATGGACAAACAAAACCACATTCACCACAACCGATACGACGGAACCGAAATGAATCCTTCTTTTTGGTTCGATTTGATGAGGCCGATTTCGTAGTAACATTATTTCCGGCAACAGTACTACAGTTACTATTAGTACCCAAATTGGATTGATTCTGCAAGAATTTTTCTCTTAAATTCTTGGACATATCACCTTGGACCTGAATCCACAAATCATCGGTACAATTCGGCTGTTGTTGATCGTTTTTCAACGTATCAAGCTGATTTTGAGGGGGCAATATTTCCTGTTCCTGTTCCACGATAGTATCGATTGTTGGGGATGTAGTAAAACATTGATTGATAATTGATCCACCATTATTGGCCAAAGAATTTGATAAATAAACATGATGATGATGGAGATGATGAGCATTATTCTGATGAAGATGATGATGATGATGAGAAGAAGGAGGAGGATGATGGATCGAGGCACTAACAATATCATCATTTATTGAATCACTAATCAATCGTGTACCACTATCGTTTGTATCGCTATCACTTGATGATGATTTGCTTATAAGAGCATCACCTTGCTGCACCGGTAATGCTTGCATTGGATGATGTGCACCAATCAAAGTACCATTGGTGGCCAATGATTGACAATCGGTGGATGTTGTGGCGGTGGACAATAAGTTTATACTGTCCGAATGATCAAATTGAGGTAAATGATGAGGGTGATTGTGCTGTGGTGGTGTTGGTTGCTGTTCTGGCCAATATTGTATCAACGAACGAACTGGTTTATAGATGACATTGGTGGTTGTATGGCTAAAATTCTCCAAATGTGGCGATGATGATGTTGAAGATGGTGCATGCGGCGGTAACAAAGGAGTTATCAATGGCCCATACGGTGAAACTGAACGAATCTGTTCCAAAGACACTAATGGTGATAATGGTGAACTATTGTTAGATGATGAAATGGTTGGCGAAGCTGCCGGCCTTAATGGTTCATAATGAAATGTTGGTGATTGTGTGTGGTGAATTTCATTCTGTTGTTGTTGTTGTTGTTGTTGCGACGTTGATGATGATACTGGATCATGATTATGATGATTATGAGGCCTAGACGAGCCAGAATTGCCAGTACCAGATACTTCAACATATTCCAGAAAGCTTACTTTCGGCGGTTTTGGTCCGGAAACAACATTCGGTAATGTTGTCGATGTACAAGTGACACACAATGATGGTGATGATGAAACATCAACGCCAAGATTATTATTATTATTATTATTGTTAACTGTAGTTGATGAATAGAGAACGTTGTGTTGTTGTTGTTGATGATGCTGGAATACCAAAGGATGTTGAATAAATCCCGGATGCTTAGCAGAATTGTTGAGATCTAGAACACCACCACCACCACCGCCGCTGCCATCACCATCTGGTTCATTATTCATCATCATCATCATTATTATTTCATGGCTTAAAACTTTTTTTCTTAAATAAAAAACTTGATAACATCATTCTTAAGTATTATTATTCTTAAAGTGGTGCACATCAAGTTTCAATTGGTGAATTAGTGTGTGTTTCTGTGTGTGAGTGTGTGTGTAATTCTCTAGAATTCGTCCCGAATGATGACGATGATGGTGGTGGCGATCATATTCCTTTTAAAACCAAAGAAAAAAAATGAAAGAAACAATGGAAATTATAACGGAAACACAGAATACAGAATCAAAATCATGTCGAATTAAGCAAAATCGATTGAAAATTTTTTTTTTGAAAAATTGGGCGGGGAAAAATCAACCAATGCGCACAAAGAAAAAAAAAGACAAGCCGTTTAAGAAAAGTTAAAAGACAGCCCCCTTTTTTTGGCGAAGGCTGCGTTGACACAAGAAAAGAGTGAGAGTGTGAGTGAATAAGCGGTGCTTATTGATTATTATTATTATTATAATATTGAAAGAGAAGAAGGAGGGAAATAAGTGCCTTGAAATTGAAGTGTCTCCTTCTCCTTCTCTTGCCTTCTTCTCTGCAATGCATGAAACCCTAATACAAGTACAAGTCTAAAGGGATAAAAGGGGTGGAGAGCCAAAGCGAAATTTTAGTTTTACAGCAAAATTTCATGTTTTTTTCTCAAATTTTCCCCTCCCCGTTCGCTCTTTTCCCTTCGCTGTTGTCAATTCAATCTTTCGCTTGAAATAAATCACGCACGCACCCACACACACAAACACACACCCAACATATAGCTATAACGACGGCGTAGAATAGCCAGGCGGGAAGGGGAAATCCATCGTTTGACGTTTTTGTCATTTTTTTTTCGCGTCTCGGCTAAAGCTAAAGCTGAAACTGGAATTTTTCATATTTTTCTCCAAAAAAAAAAATATAAACTCTGGTTTATTTTTCGCAAGCTGGATGTTCTGGCAGTAATTCTCTGGTTGTTGTTGTTGTCGTCGTTGTTGTTGGAGTATGGCGCCAGAATTGAACAACTGATTGTTGATCAGAATCCTTTTTTTTTCTTTACGCTGCTGCTGCTGCTGCTTCTGTTCTCAAATTTCTTCAGCATCTTCTTGGAACAAACACAAACGGACAACAACAACAACCAGCTGTCGCCTGACATGTCCATTTGTATCTTGGGCAAACGAATTAAAAAGGAAGAGAATCTCCTCCAACAATCCTCCTCTCAAAAGCGCACACAGTTATTATATAATATAACAACAATATCAATATTATTGTGTTGTTGTTATTATTATTATTATTGTTACATAACACAACAACAACAGAATCGGATGTCGTGTGTGTGTGTGTGTTTGTTCTGCAACGGACCAATCTCTCAATGACATTGTAATGACATAGAGTGAGACATATTTCTATATCGAATGACAATAAAATACGGATTCAAGACGGGATCCAGGATGATGATGGTGATGACGCGGTGTGTTCACACACACACACACACACACGATCCAATCATATCAAACAAACCATTTCTGGAACACACATTTGATCCATCAAAAAGAGAATCGTCTTGAATTTCTGGAACGGGATTGGCTGCAATTGATTGTTAGGGAACAAACAACAAAGTATATATCCTGTAGAATCCAACTTCAAGCCAGAAAACAAAAAGAAACTAAGAAACTAAGAATCCGATTGTTTGAATCATTCACTGAATCATTTTCACTGTATACATTCTATAACATGGTAAATTAGATGGCAAATGAGACAAATACAAAATAAAGGCAACCGAAAAATCTCTTGAAAAAATGGGACCAGACTAGCACACAGACACACACACAAACGGAGCCCATAGGCAAACAAAGACAACAAGCAACAAGGAACCATTGTATGTGTCAATTTAATTTTGGATCCTTGCCTCCATGGATGTTTTGTGTGTTTGGGTGTGGGTGTGTGCGTGTGTGTTTGTCTTTTTTTTCGCTTGGTTGTCCATGGCTTGATTCAATCACCCGAGACACAAGAGGAAAAAAAAGAGAGATAGGATTCAAAGACAGAGAGAGAGAAAGAAACACTCTTTTGGTATTGAAAAAAAAACACAAACATTCAAACGACCAGAGAGAAAAACACTAAAACAAAAAAAATAGGGGGAGTGAATCTAGGCCGAGAAGCAAGAGAAGAAAAAAAAATACCAGAAAGATACTGATTGAATGGTTGAATGGATGGAAACGAATGAATAAATGGATGGTCCAAAATGAATCAAAAGGAATGAAAAACAGTGGAGGAACACAAAGGAAGAAGAATCTGGACAATTACACACGATGCATCCACACAGCCAGCTAAACCATTTGAACAGCAGAACCAGATTCTAGTCTTTCTATCATTGTCCCTAACCATAACAGAGAGCGCTAGAGCGATGGAACACTAAAACAATGTTGATGAAACTAATGAAATAGCCGGGAAAACACGGATAGAGCAAAAAAAGAGTAAATCAATCAATGCATAGTTTTGGTACTAGCAGATTTTTTTTCGTTTTTTGTTTTATACATTTGGTTTTCTCCTGTACAAAAAGGGATGCCCGAAAACATTGGAGATAAATTCAATGAAACAGAATTAATGTGAATGAACCAGAATAGAATAAATAGAATATATCCCCACTAAAACACTGAGGGAGATGGTTGGTGCTAATATTATTATCGTGAAGGTGATTTTTGTTTGCCAGCATAAGTGTCCTGAAAGTTCCAACATTTTTCCCCATAGGAATATAATTGAAGAAAGGGATCGAACTTTTCGGACAAGATTTTTTTTAATAAAAGTGATTTGGGCAAGATTCATTTCTAAGACAGCCAAAAGACAGCTCAATAGCCAGACAGAAATTGTGTTTTTTCTAGCTTGATTTCTTGGCTTGGCTTCTTTCGAAAATGATGATGATGGTATACCAATTTGTTTCAACTATTGAATCCATTGTTGTGTGTCCTCCTCTGTCTGTCTGTCTGTCTGTCTGTGTGCGTGCGTGTGTGTGGTACATTTGATGGGATAACTTTTTCATGAAAACATTAGAGCTAATCGAGAGAAATCGGCTGACAGAATCAGAAAAAAATAGCTCAATAACAACAACAAAAACAACTAAACAACTAAAACATCAATTCTGAAGTGTGCGTGTGTGTTTGTCTCGATTGGGATTCGAGGCTCAATCATCAGTGTTCAATCCTCTTTGGAGACCGATCCAAAAAAAAGGAAGCTAACAAAACAAAAAGAGACAGATTGGGTTAAATGAGAATTATCGACTGCTTGACTTGTCTTGGCGATTATAATGATGATGATGATTGCCATTGTCATTGGGCTAGGCCACCCATTATCGCAATGATACAAAGATGTATTGGAATTGGGAAAACAACCACCAAAAACAACAACAACAACAACAACTGATGTGATTGGAGTTTCAAGCCTCCATCACTGTACTTGGTTGTTCTATTTTTTTTATAACCAGGCTTTATAACCAAAATAGTCGAAAAAAGAATTTCAAATCAAATCAAATTCGATTCGATTCGACAGTTTTTTTAGCTTTCAGAATCTGATCTAAATTGACAATGATTATTACAATTATTGTTTAGAATCCATTCAACTCAATCAATGGCGCACAGCACAGCATGAATTGTCTGGTTTAATCAGTTCGAAAAAAACGGATTCAACCCTTAGTTCCGGTTGCTTTCTGGCCCACTCTGCGTCCCGGACGGTATCTGATTGAGTATTCCGATAACACATCAACCCACACACACACACACACATACAATGACCGGAACTGGTATTGGAACAAAGATGGAATCACTGCAATCAGCATAATAATTAGCAGACAAACTGAATATAAATTTAGGCAACTTCAGGGAACTAGCAGACAGTTTCCAAAGATCAATTCAAATGGAAACAACAACAACAACCTTGTAAGAAGCCTAATTTTCCATCAGAAATTTCCTTCCATTAGTTGTATAGTGTTTTATAATTATAATTAGAACCAAAAAGGAGCCAAGAATCAAAAGAGGAACATGAACCAAATACCAAACAAGAGAAAGATTTATGAAAAAAACTGGAGCAAATAGAAATGAATGAATTAATCCGTACTAGAAACCACTGTTTTTATTCTTCCCTTCTTCTCTTTGGTCTATATTTTCCATTCGAAGAAAATTGAAAAGAAATTTCCAATTCTTCCTTTTTTCTTTCGTTGTATGGTCCGAAAACGGAAAGACTGAAGACGGATCCAGGAAGAGAGCCAGCCAGCCAGCCAACAAGACTGTACACAAACACTGTATAACTTCAATTCCAATAGTCCCCTTTTCCCCTTTTCGTTTTTGGTAGTTTCTATTTATTCGCTCTAATGATAATAATGATCATTTTGGACATCATCATCAACGTTGTTCCAAATCATGATCATGTTGGTGGTGATGGAAACCCTGAAAAGATGATTTTCATTTAAGTATCATCAAGCTCTGTGTTTTTTTTCTCGGGCCAGGATAGATACCAACATAACATGACTAAAGATAAGAGCATCCTAAGTTATTGAAGGAAACAGAAAACAAACACCAATACACCCTTTGCCCTGTTGTGAAACTGATTCGCATCAGTGGATCCTGGAGCATTGAATAGCATTTGTTCCCAAGCGTCCACTAAACCCCATTCTGCCACTATTATTTTTAGCTTTGCTTTTAATAATCATTATCATCATTTGGATCATCACTGGAACTATAGCTCGGAACCTAGGCGCGAGCGAGAGAGAGAGAGATGATCCAATATGTTCCAAAATGATGATAATGAAAACAAGGGGTCGATGTCAACGGGAACAATGCATGACCCCGAGTTTGGGGTCGGTAGTGCTACTGGCGCTGGTGATGATCTAAATAGATAATAATAACCATAATGGTGATAATGATGATTTTGGATCATTTCAAAGCAAAACTATCGTAAAAAAAGAAAGAAATTAAATCCGCATTCTCCGCATACAACAATTGTCCAATGTCCTTTCCCTTTAGTTTGGCGCGCGACAAACTAAACAAGAAATCGTCCTGAAGAACTAAAACGGAACAGCAATGATGATGATGATGATGATGATGATGATGATGATGATTGTGTAATAATAATTAACAAATATGGTGGCCACAGTTTATATTAATGAGATTAATTAAAGCTAGAGTAACAATAATAATAATAATAATGATAATGTTCCAGAATATTTTTCATAAAAAAAAGTGTAACGAAACATGAATGAAATATAGCCGCGCTTGTATATGGCGCTTACATTGGCGCGCACCAACACCATTTTAGGTGGTTTACATAATTAATAACCCTTTTTTTATCTTTTCGGCTCTCTCCTCGTACTGTGGTACTATGGATCCAGTGTGGAAGATTGCAGCCACATATTATTGGACATTGAGCGACTTTCATCATCACCATCATCATCATCATCATCATCGTAGAAATATGGATAGAAATCTATATGCATAGCATCATCACACCATCGTACCACACATGCATTCTGGATGAATGGTTGAATAATATTCACACCATGTGAATGTGTGAATGACTGCATTCAACTGTGGAAAACCGTTAGAGATATGATGTTCCAGATTCAGTTCTAGTTCGGCGCGGTCTGTAGGTTTCGCGCGGATCCCTTGGATGGAAATATTATCAAAAAAGAATCCCTGACATACACAGACACACACACATACACACACAAAATTGGCTTGTGCATTGAATGGGGTGTGCGGAAAAGACAAAGAGAGGAATAGCGAAGATTCCCCCCACCCCCTAGATTCTGGAAACAATATGAATCCAGACTAGACCAAAAGATATAGAGCAAACATCATAAATTAAGGTCCTGATTATTAATTGAGATATTTTAGACGTGTCTATCTCTTGAGCCACGGGTACACTGGTTGATGGCAGTGGACCTATGGTGTGAAAAATGTACCAAATAAAGAAACCAACAAAAAAAACCGTCTACAAATATGAATCAACCGATGCATAAACATCATGTGGGCGTGTTTGTATGTTTGTTATTCACTATGTCTGGATCGGAAGATAATGCTGCGTGTCTGTGTGCGTGCGTGTGCTTGGAATTTTGGATGAAAAACAGAGACAGAGAGCCATATTACTACTATAAATGAGCTTAGCTGCTGCTTGTTAAAACAAGAGCAGGGGGTTAGACAATAGAAAGGATTTTCCATTGGAACACAAACATGACACCCGAGCCCGGGTGTGCACCTAGATTTTTGTTTTCCGTGGTTCTGGATGGAGGAACTCCTGGGCAAAAACATTTACCGAAAATAAAAAATAACATAGAACAATCAGTTTTCTGGAAGCGCGCGCTTGGATATATTTGAAATTTCAATTTTTTTTCTCGGTAAAATTCGTTCGTTGCCAACAACAACAACAACAACAACAATTATGACCTCTATGTTTCATGCAGCATGCAGAATCATCCATTCTGGTTGATCATTGAAAGAGTTATGAACGATCCAAAAAGAATCCTGGCTGCAACAGCAGGCGACAGACAGTGAAAATTATGAGCTCAACAACAAAGCAAAGAAGGGAGAGAAAGATAGTAAAAAAACAATCTAATACACGATTATTTATGGCGCACATCCGCATCAACCAGAATAAAGAATATGGATGATTAATTATTGTCTGTGGCCTCTTCTTCTCATTAATATACGATGCTGATGATGCCCAAAAATGATCGTGTGAGCATGTGACATTGTTGTTCCAGCAGAGAAAAAAGAAGAAGAAAAAGAAGAAGGTTCCCAAAATCATCAGGGAGATTAAGGGGATTTTTCTTCTTCTTCTTCTTTTTCTCTCGAAAGCGGTGGAACGGTGGAAAATGATTTTTCCGTATCATTTGATTGTTTTTTCTTTATTTCTTTTTGTTGTTGTTGTTGTTGTTGGTCGAAGAGGACAATGAATCCTACGTAGGGATTCGGTTGGTCGATGTCCCAAGTGGAATCAGCAGATGAAACCGAAAAACGAAAAAGAAGAAGAAATAGAAGGAGGCAGATAAACAAATAGCATTTGCATCCGCAATTCGGCTCGAGGGATGTTGATGTTGTTCTTCCTCTAACAGGAAATGAGAGGTGTATTTTTGTTTGGACGAAAACGAAAGAAATCGCTCGCAATTAGTCTCTAAATGTCCATCATTTGAACAATGGTTGATGTCATCAATGATTTAAAATCATTTGAATTTCAAAAAAATGCGGCTAATCGGAAGTTTGTCGGAGATGAGACAAAAAAGGAGGTGCCCGTACATTTTGAACGCATTAGGCTACATTCGCTACATTGGTTTCCGTTTGAATTTGCTACATTTTTCTTGACTGAGCGTGCGCAATGTTGAAAATAATTTAAAAATGTAGCAATTTCGGACTAAACCAAGGAAATTTATAAAAAAAACATCGTCAACCTAACTGATTGACCAGAATTTTGAAACAACAACAGAAAAAAAGTCTCAAAGTTCGCTAGCGCTAGCTTCGAATAAAAAGAAAGAAAAATTCGAAATCAAATTCGGATAAATATTGACATAATTGTTGTTGTTGTTGTTGGTATTATTTCGCATCAAATTCCACATAAACACCCGTAAGCTCCAAAGACAGACTATATGGCTTATGGCGTTTTTAGTTCAATTGAACGATATTGGCAGGAAAAATTAATAATGGCAATTCAAAGAAATCCAATGAGCAGCACCGATTGATTGGCATATTTACTACAATCGCTGAGAATTGGTTTCAGAACTTTGGGAATCACCCAAAATTGGAACTGTTGTTGGTGGAACAACTGTTGTCAATTAACTTTTGCAAAAAGAAAAGTAACATACAATCAGAATGATGTTCCAGTTTTCCTAGGGCCTTTTGCAAAAATTAACATTCTTCGCGGAAAAGAAGCATATTTTAAAACACACACCCACACAGAATCAGAACAGAAATGCGATGGAAATTTTCAAAAAATTAGTGAAAATTGGAAGCTGCACATCGGCTCCGTGGACGAGGAGAATAACAAAGGCGAAAGTGGAAAACCAGAATCGGAATGGAGATGAAATATTCTTATTGGAATGATGATATAGAACTCGGCCAATGCTGAAAATCTTTCATCATTCTAATTTATAGCAGAATGTGCTAGTGTGTGGATATATCAAGAATCTTGGACACCAAGAAGGGAGGAAGAAACAGCTTATTATTATTCAGGCGTATGTTTCCAGAATATCGAACACAAAAAAAAATAAAGATAGATGATTTGGTCCACACCAAGTAAATGATTTGCTTATTATTTGCAGAGAAGAGAATTCTGGAATTGTTTTCAGGGTGTATGAACAAGCAACACAAAAAAATAAGAGATCAATTCCATTCGGTAACGATCCAATTCCCAAAGAAGAATTCGATGAAACCCACCCAAATCTTCGGAACAAACGAATGTTTACCAACCAAATTATCCTTCTCATACACAAATCATCATTTTGGATCCAAGACCAGACCCTGAAAACTGACCAAAAACGCGGCAGTAGTTGTTGCGGCGTTTGGAGATTTGTTTTGGAGTTTTAGCTCAAATGGATCAAATGCAGCTCTGCTGGATCTTCTGCTTATTTCACTCTCACGGAATCGGAACAAAAACAGCCAAAACCAGAAACGGAAAACAACGAGACAAAACTTACGATTGGCGTGGTGGGAAATCCTCGGTCTAAAAACAAATAACACGACAAACATAGATAACAATACGGACAGAACTGGGAAAAACTTGAAGAAAGATAAGCAGAATCGAATCCACAATCTTGGAATGAGACGATTTTGGAACAAATAGAAGAAAGTTTGTCGGATAACGAGCACAAAAACAACAGTTGTTCGATTATTGCGCGTTAGGGAACTCACGCACAGAAGCATAAACACAAAAGCCCGCGAAGAAAAAAGCGCCAAACCTAAACGTTCCAAAGTATAATCGTAAAGTACGGCACCGAATGGATTCTAAACGCCAACTAGAGATTCTTTTGGCATTGCACTGGAAACGGATCTTTAATATGTTGCTGATGATGATCTTTCGCTGCTCCTGGATTCCTCAAAACTATTCTACTGCTTTGTTGGTTGATGATCCAGAACAAGAAGGAGAAGGAAGAAGAAAGAAGGAGCAATAGCAGTGTCTGCGTGTATAAACATGGTAGCAGCGTAGTAGTGGAAGCATTGTATGAACATGGTTCCCAATGTTCCTATAGGATTTCCTCCGCTTTTTTGTTCGAAAAACAGAATAACTTCTTTCCGAAGAAGTTTCCAAGGCGGAAAACACTTTGAGAATACGAAAAGATAAGACAAAAAGATAGGAATACTTTGGCGCCAAGGAGCAACAACAAAAACAAAAATAAAAGAGTGGTGAAATTTTCCACCAAAAAAAAAACGAAATAGGAAATGAAAAGCTCCAAATGATGATATTTCTGGATCATTTTTCTCCTTCATCAACAATAACGGTAGTGATGATTATGAAGATGGTGATGATCATAATAATAATAATCATAATCATCATCAACAGAGATAGAGAAAACAAAGAGAAGTAAATGATCTGAATGTTTAGAATATTATTCCAGTCTCGTATTCTGGTTTCAATGTTTTATTGCTTCAACGGAAATCATCGGAAATACTTGTAATTTTTTCTCGGGTGTTCTTTTTCCTAAAGGTGGGAGTCGTCGGACGTTCGACTCCCAAGAGAAATATCCCAAGCTTAGGCTGTGTGAATAGATCAAACCATTAAGGTGCCGCCGCCACCACCGGAACAACCAAGCGCCAAAAGTATTCGATGTCGTTTTCTGGATTGTTGTTGTTGTTCCAGAGGTTGTTTTCGTTTTTTCTTTTTGCGCGCTAATAAAATGAATTACATTATTATTAATGATGAATCAACTTGGGGCACGTTCATGATTGGCCAACCCAAATGATGAAAAAAAATCCGAATGGAATGGTATACTCCATTCTCTTTCAGGTTCCAAGAGAAAGAGAGAAAAAAAATATTACGGGAACCGCATTCCGTCATGTTTTTTTTCGTTGTCTGGTGCACAACTAACTGTTAAGTGGACTCCATTAAGATTGCGCCCCAAGGTTTTTCCGGTGTGTGTGTGGGTTAAGAATAGACCTGTTTTTTTACGGTTGGGGAAACAAAACGGAAGGCAACGAAGATCCTGAGCTATAAATCAACCTTGGGAACCAGAATCCAAATCGAATTGCGATCAAAATGATAGATTCATCATTTTTCCCGCAATGAGGTAATTGGGAAAAAAGGGGAAACCGGAGAAAATTAACGTGGAAAAATGATGGCTCCAACTGATTTGATCAAGTTCACCGGATTCTGGTTCCCTTGGATGATTATGAATGATTAAAAATTAGAATAAAATAATAATAATTATAATAATAATTATAATGATGATAATTAGTTGAACTTGTGGCGCCCGGATTCAGTACTTCGTTGATGGAGTTTGGATTGATGAGATTCATTTTGTTTTGGAACACCATCGGACCGAAACCTAGTGTCTGATAGATGGATGAAGTGCAGGGAGCCATGGTCACACATAAAGGCGCCATACACTCCAACCATTTAACCAACTAAGATAATGACAACGGAATGCTTATGCGAATTATAACATCTGCGACATATAACACATACAACCAATATTATAATGATAATATTACCATCCAAGAATGGTTTGGGCACTATACGCACATCAATGATGAATAAATCCAATAACCAAGAACTGGGCGCTTTGGGATCGGATTCTGGATATCCGAATGGAATTATTTTTTTCATTCCTGTTTTCCGTTGGCTCCTGGTTCTTCTTCAATAACCATTAAACAATAGAAGACAACAGACGCCATCACACTATGGTAAGTGTGGGATCCTCAACAATGCAACAAAAGAATAAAGAATCAAACCAAATTAACTTGTGAACTGAATTATACAAGCGCCCCTAGACACACTGTCCCCTTATGGCGTCCACGGTTTGTGTTCAATGAATTAATTCATCTGTCTCCCAATCATTCCATTCTCTTTTGCTCCTGTTTTCATTGAATATATAAGTCATTTTTTCCAGTGAATTCCAGAGAACATCCATTCCAAATGAATGGATGAGAATGGATCTTCTCTCGTTCTCTCTTCGACCAAAGAGGAAGCCAAATCAAAATGATAATAACACTCAAACATTATGCACCCACACACACACACAGCACACACACAAGAACTATGGATGCGTTGGTGTTGGTTCGCTGCAAAACAAACCGGGAAGAAAATCTTGCTTGTTCTTCTTGTGTTTTTATCTTCCTATTCTGTTCCAGAAAACAAAAATGTTCCAGTAATAGTTGTATTCCTTAGCACTGATCCAGAATTACAAAGTTTGTGCTGTATGATGTTCATGCAGACTTGCACGACTAAGACGAAAAGTTAACGAGCACGAATCGGAACAAATTTGCGGCGGAAGTTTGTGTGCGAGACCATCAAGGCGAGAAAACATTAACAGAAGATTTTGGATTATATTTGAATGTTGGTGAAGATTGACCGACCAACACTCTGTTCCGGTGGGTTTTGTCCTAAACCAGGGATGTGCAACCTTTTCAATAAACGGGCCAATTCAAATTTTAAAATTTTTTAGCGGGCCGCACTTGAAGTAGTGTAAAATGTAGACTTCCGAAGACATATCTGAACAGGAGAACAGAAATGCACCTTCTTCTACTGTTTATAGTGCGTCTCGCCATCAAGTCAAATCATCGCAATGAACCAATCAAAAGGGAAAACTGTTCTTATAGGCGTCAAACATGCACAGACAAGTACTGGTTACATAGGTTTATGGTGTGTCTCGTCATCGGTTTAAATCATCCAATCTACAGCAATCAGAAATAGGAATACACCTTCTTCTACTGTTCATAGTGTGTCTCTCCGTCAGGTCAAATCATCACAATGAACCAATCAGAGGGGAGAACGATTGTTATAGGCGTCAAACATACACAGACTTGTACTGGTTAAAGCTATTCGCTTTTCATCGGTTTATGTGTCTCGTCATCATGTCAAATCATCACATTCGGACCTATAAGAGAGAAGAACGGCTTTTATAGGCGTTCAATATGCACAGACTTGTACTTGTTAATCGCTGATCGCCTTCCATCGAACAATATATCGTACAGTGGACCAATCAGACAGGGGAATATAGCTTCGTCTCCTGTTTAGAAATGCTCGGTGGGCCGCACCAAAATGTTTGATGCGCGGTTGCTCACTCCTGCGTTAAAAAATAGTGCAAAAGCGAAATGGGAAGTGAGAATTTTTTTTGTTTCAAATACGATGATTTTAAGATGAAACAATGACAGGAAACATGAATAATTTGTTAGCAGAACTCTATCTCGGAAGTGAAGTTTTAGTTTTAAGTTTCAAAAAAGAATCTGGAGACTTCGTGCTCGTCCGAAAGTCTAGACTTTTGACCAGTCTGGCCAGTCAAAAGTCGTTTATCTTGTCGTGTTTCTAGCATTATTCTTTCTCTAACGCTACGCTATACCAGGGATTAGGGCGTGCAGCCAATGGAACCAATTTTAGAAATAAACCCGGCGCCGAGAGGAAGAGAGAGAGAGAGAGCGAGAGCACTTATATTTTTAATATGTTTTCCAAGGTTTCAAGTTGCCAGACTTCCGAAGAAAACTTCGGACCAGACCCATTTGGTCCGCTTGGTTGTCTGGATCTGAGCAGCAGATCTTAGTCTGTAGTTTTTAAATTCTGAATTCTGCGAAAAATTCCTGACAAAAAGATTAATTTTCAATTTGGACATAAGAGTAGTCGTGGGCGTCAAATTCAAAGATCATCCAGACCATTCCATTTCCGGAATACTATTCTATCATGACGCAAATAGAAAGAAGAAGAAGAATTCCCACGTCTGTGGTCAGTGGATTTATGGCGTGTGCTCAATTTTATAGCCATCGTTTAGTCGATAAAGGTCGTACCTTGGTTATTATTTATTGAAAAACAAAAAAGAACAACACCATAACGACCAATACTTTTGGAACGATTGATCCGCGAAGAAAACAAACAAAAAAAAGAGAGATAAGAACCGGGAGATTTGTTCCCGAGGATTGTTCTTGTTTGTTTATTAGTGATTTGTTTGGATTGTTTGTTCATATCAATCTATATGATTCATTGGTTCTATTCACTATTCTGTTCGATCATCGATTCGAAAACTAGTACTAGCATGTCAACTATCTGGAACCATGTGAAGAATAAAGCAAGGGAAAATTCTTGAAACCAAAATCACAAAGTGATCAATCATCAATCGATTTTTTCCGTTTCGGTTTTACTTCTGCACGCCAATTCCTTCCCCTCCCAATTCAACCAAAAATTCCTCCACCCACCACCCATCCACCAAATAAGAACCAGGATCGGTCTATAACTCATTTTTTTCGTTCGTTGGTTCGTTCTGTTTGTTCGCGTGTTCTCTTCATCTTATTATTTATTATATCTAGTTTGGCCGTTCCAAATCTATGGCCAAATATCTATAATCATTTCCCATTTGAGAGCAGTGAAGAATATACACGAGAAGAGGAGCAAAAAAAAACAAATTTCCATAATTCAGAATCCATCATCTTCTCTCTATCTCTCTATCTCTTTCTTTTTTTTTGAATTTAGGATCATCATCATCATCATGGAGGCGCCCAAAACAAGGCTTGTTTATTCAACTCTCACTCTCGTCATCGTGGTCCAATTGATCATTTTTTCCCGCTTCTTCTTCTTCTTCTTCCTGTAAGCGGAGTGAGATCATTGCTGGAACTAAACGATCTTCCTCTCTCGCTTTCTTCTCGGTTTGGATTGACAAATCTCGGAAGAAAAATATAAACAAAAAATATTCTTCCTCTTCCTCTTTCCGGAAAGTAATGGAGAATCATCATAATCATTTGATTCACGCAAAACAGATCAATCGAATATTCGAAATGTTTGTAAACGCGAACAAACACACATGAACACACATTGATATCGATCGATGAAGAATAAGAATAAGATGAGAAATAGATTGATCAGTAAACAACGATCATCCGAAAGAAAACGTTGGAAAAAAATAAGAGAGAATACAGTTTGAAGTTTGCATCTACAATTGATTCTCATTCATCTATAATTGACTTATGCCCAGCGACTGATGCCGTCGATCCAACAGTATCATTGAAATCCGTCGAAAGGCAACCACCGTTTTTGGCTTCGGGACCTATCCAGAACACCATCCACTGATTGATTCTCTCTTGGCAGAATCAATGATTTGATGATCCAAACACTCCAATCATTCGACTATCATACCACTTTTAGTAACCATTATTATCATGACAGAGCCTGTACCATTTGCTGAATCAATATCGTTGAATAAGAAGAAGAAGGAGAAGAAGAATGAGATGAAGCCGAAAATATCGATCTAACATATCCCTAAGAAGATAGCAATAATCAATAATGTGCAGAAACGGATTCCGAATGGTGGCTCGTGGAAAAAAAATCTTCAACTGTAATTTTTTTCATTTTGTTTCCATCACCATTTCAAGTATTAATATTAAAATGTTCGCAAACCGTTCAATGGTCGATACGGAAAAGGGAAACTTTCCCGGGAGCAAATGTTCAATTTAGAGGGAAATGTTGCCGGAATTTTTTTGAAATTTGCAAAAAAATTTACCCGCTTCTTTAGCGATATGGACTGGTTTTGGAAATAAATAATGAAAAGAATTTGAAAAAACCAAAAAATGATGATTAACTGTTCCGGAATAAATGAATAAATGGGACAGGACAAGCAAAAAAAGAGCAAACAAACATCCAGTGTGTTTGCGGAGACTTCCAGCTCAATATATCAAAGACATTACTTCTTTTTGTTGTTCGTTCGTTCGTTCGTTCTGGTCTAGTCTGGTCTTTCGTTCTATTGTTGTTGCATTCTGCTGGATCCATCGGACACAGAAAAAAGGACGATGACAACAACAGCAGCAGCCGCCGCCACCAAAGAGGATCTTGCTGAAACTAGATTCTTGGTCTATGGTTTTGGTTGCTGCTCGTCTTTAGCCGTCTCTGTTGATCGTTGTTGTCTTTGATATTGTAATCCTTGTTTGGATTTTCATTTGGGATGGTTGCAGACTAGGATGGTGAAGCAGAACAGGAAAGAAAAAGATTCATCAATATAATGGATTTATGTGCAACCAGAACGATCCTGTCTCGCTTTACGTGATAATCTGATACACACAGACACGGACACAGACATTGGAACAGTGAAAAAAAAATATAAATGAAGTCAATGATTGTTGTTCATACATACATAAGCTTTATTATGGAGATGTTTGCCATTCTTCTTGGTTTTTCCAAAACCAAAACCAAAGAGAATAGTGGCATATAGAAAAAAAATAAAAGAGAGAGACAAAAATTGACAATTACCAAAATTGCTGGGGATCTTTTTCTTCTTAAAGCTGCTAAATAAATGTTTGGGCGCCATTTATTCTTGACGTTTTCCTTTGTCTAGGTTTTTGGTTCATTTTTTTCTTCGGTTACGTTAGCTGGCCATCCTTCGCCATAATTCAAGTTTGCTTCCTGCTATCATCTTTACACTTATTCTGGCTTTTTGGCTCAAGACTCTTGTGACTAATAAGAATGAAGAAATTGATGATTGAGTGGAACCGTGCGGTTTCGTTCGGTTGCTCCATTTTTCCCGCTAAGAGGGCTTGTTGCGAATGTAAGAGGAGAAGTGAAGAATCTTTCAGGAGCAAAAAACAACAACAACAACCAAAGAATCCGAAATACAAACCAACTATATAAGGCTAGTTCGTTTAAGTGGCGAAACATTTCAGCCGAGGTGGAATAAGCGAAAAATGAAAGATCAGGTTGATGACATTCAAACACGCAACCATAATAGATCTGTGTGTGTGGATTCCATTCCATTCCATTCCACACGGAGACTTCTGGATATTCTTCTTGTTGGCTCCAATTGGCTGGTGTCTCATTTGAGAGCCATGAAAAAAAACAACTGGAACACTTGAAAACATGATGTTTGGCGTGTTTGGCTCCAATTTGTACCATGGCCAATATTCGGCTCAAACGATTGTTTCATGTGAATGTTTGGTTGTGATTGCATAATTCAATTGAATTCTTTGCCCACGCACTCGAACCCGAACAAGATTCTGGTGGTCACGATGGACAATCGTTTTCTTTTGTTATTTTTAATATTCCCGAAAAAGTCAACGTTGCAAACAAACAGAAAATAAATTTTCCGGAACAATCGTAACGCTCAATTTGCTTTCAATTGATTATGGATTTCCCTACTCGGCCACCGGATCCGCCCACTATCCAATAGATTGTTTATTGGATTTATAATTGGATCGAAGATTCAGCTAGGGGAAAAAATCCACCAACAAGCAGAATCGTTCCCAGATGCTAGAATTCCGTGGTCCAGAATCGGACTGGTTCATTGGCATTGAGCCATGATTATCATCGAATTTTCGAATTTCAATTTATGTGCTGTATGGTTGTCTAACGCTTGTCTAATGCCCTTCTCTTTTTTCGATACACTGTGATGGGCGTATGTTTGTGGGTGTATATGTGATCACTTTTGGCAAATATTTACTTGAAAACACATTGGATGCCAACCATGATGATGATGATGATGGCGTGTTTTGTGATCAAAGTGGGAAAGAACTACTGAGAGACTGAATATTCCCGGGTGTGTGTGTTTGTACAAGTTGGGGCCCCGTTTGCGTCGATCGACAAACGTGAAAGGAAGAAGAGAAAAAAATCAAGGAAAAAAACTGATTTGACTTTATTACACACACACACACACACACACACAACCACCAAGCAATGGCGTTGAAGCCGGACCATCATCATTTGAAGCGGGAGAAAAAAAATACAAACGGAAATGCTAGTTGAATGCTCATCGTCGTCGTCGTCATAGTCGTCGACACACTCCAATAGACCTTCGATAAGCTTCGGATCCACGGATCCACACACACACGCACAGATCCGTTCTGCTACAATGAATGGTAAGTAAACTTTCTGTGGCTCTTCCCTCTTCTTGATTCTCTCCCTTGATTTACGGCTGCCGGTGGGGCTATCCAACAGAACGAAAGGGGGGGAGCCAAAGGAAATAGCTTCGAACCAGGGCTAAAAGTTGATCTATTTTGGTTTCTTTCTTATTCGGTTTTCAATTAATCATTGCGTTTGCAATTGCCAAATCCTATTGATATTTTTTTCTTCTTTTCTTCTTCTTCTTCTTCTTCCTCTAGGTTCCATTTATAAGTGTCGAGGAAATTTAACTCGATGCACAGAGACAGATGAAAAAAAGAGTTATCCCAATGCGTGTGTGTGTGGATTGGCGCCCTGTGCCCGCCAAAACGATATGGAAAATCCAACCAGATATGGGCGAAAGAAATTGGAATTTGAGAAGGAGAGAGAGAGAAAAAAAAAGAAATTCAATTTAGTTCCGTTGCCGCTTTGCAAAACGAGCAGAATAAACATTTTCCATTGTGTTTGGGTGTGTGAGCAACCAAATTGAGTTCCAAAACAGATATAAACTGAATGTATCTCTTTTTGGGCTAGCTACTTCCACTTTTATTCCCACTTTAAAAAGCGATTCTTTCCCATCGGATTCTGTCTTCTTCTTCATCATCCAGTTCGTTCCATAGTTGGTTCTCTCGTCGACGAGCAAGGCAAAAATCGTGTCCGTGTTCCATAATATCCTCTCCAATGTGTGTGTGTGTTCCAGAATTTTTCTATGTTTCATTTCAAGATAACTCTATTAGTCAAATAGCTTGCAATCAATCTCAGTCAAACAAGCCATCCAGCAAGTGAAGTAAAAAAAATATCCTGATCCTTGTTTAGCTGCAACAGAAGCACATGGTAACACCTTCTTCTATAACCAAGACGCGCGATCATGGTGACTTTGACGCCAAGTGTCGATCAGTCTTGGATAGTACCGGAATGGGAAGCCTAGTTTTCTAAAAGTTTCAATGTTGTTCCACTTGCATACAAACATACGGATTTTTTTTTCTGTTTCTGTTTCTCATTTCAAATTATTCATGCAAAAAAACTTGCCGTTTTGGTTCTTCTTCTTCTTCTTCTTTGCCTTTCAGCTTTCCCGAGCCCGGGGAAGCCAGCGAAGCTCTTATTTCTTTTTAGATCTTGATGTTGGCTAGCTAGCTAAAGTAAAATGTGAAAAATAAAAAGATTCTGCTAAAAGTCAATCGTTTTTACACAAAAGTTTCACGGAGATCTTGTTGTTGTTGTTGTTTTTCGTTCTGGTGCCGATTTTTTCCGGTTTGGACCATTCTGACCCAATAAAAATCCAATCAATCCACTTAGTAGAAGCAGCGACCAACGAAAATAAAAACTTGAATTTTCTTCTTCTTCTTATTCTTCTTCTTCCTTTTCCTATTGGGACATTTCAATCACCAGATAAAATGGCCCACAACAGACAGCAACATGGAACTTATTACACAAGGGTTGGTTTTTTTTATCCGGAATTCTCCTCAACGAAAAACAACAACAACAAAAATCGGCGCCTTGAATAGATAAACTTTTAGCTTTTGAATTCTGTTTCCGTTTTGGTTTTTTTTTGTTTCATCCACCATGAAGATGGACTTTCTGCCTATTTTTGTTTAGTTTTTTCAACGTTCTAGACCGTGCTTCTTTTCTAAATTCCAATGATTTGTCACTTTTTTTCCATTTTACAAACTTGGTTCGATCCTATTCTCGATCCTAACGAGAGAACTAGAACCAGAAAAAAAACTGAAAGCGAAAATCCAATCAAAGCGGATGCCAACCATATGAGCGTTGGGAGAAAAAATCTGAAGACAAGAAAAAATTTGAACGCTCCAACAAAAGTTACATCCGAAATGTTTTTTCTCTATTTTATTCTTCTTATTTTATTTTTGCGTTTATTATTTATAATAACCCGATTGCAGCTGTGTGTATCGAACAAATATCGACAAATAGAGTATCCGAAATTAAGGAATTCAAAGAAGTGAAAAAAAAATTGAAGTCAACTTTGCTTGGCCCGCGCTTACAGATTCCAACTTGAAAACTAGCTCAGTCAATCAGATCGTTGGTTTTCTGTTTTTTTTTTCTGGTTGTATATGGTGTTCGGGTCTCCGTGTCGACCAACCTAAACCGAAAGTTTTTCAGTCCAATAAATCGCTTCTTTTTTTTGCACCATGGTTTCGTGATTATTACATTGGAACCTCACGCCTATACTCGGTGTGTTCGCACACATGGTCTGGATTGAACCAGGCCATAGAAAGAGAGGTCTGATGGAGCTCCAAGAATGGTTCCAAGCAGGATTACTTCGGCCATGTCCCTTGTTCAATGGAGATCTTTCTTTCTAGGCTCGATACAAGTGCTTTGATGCTTTTTTTCTCGTTGTCTTCTTGTCTGATCTGTATGTATGTGAGCTGAATTGAGCTTTTGTTTTTGATTAATTTGATCCAATGAATCAGAATGGCATTCTGGTATCATGTAGCAAGCTCACAAAAGGCCATAAATCCCTGGCCCTGGTCCTTGGTCGGGTGAGGTTCCAAAATGGCCCAAAATTGATTGAATTAACGGGTGGACAAGAATGATGATGATGATGGCCAATGAATGGATTCAAGGATGGCAGTGGTGAAGCATGAATACAGCATGAAACTGAATGGCTGTACAAAACATCACCATTCTCATCATCCAAGCGTTCCAAACATCCGGGGTTACATTGAAAATGTTTTTATTTATAAAATGTATCCATTTTCCAATGGATGGTTATCGTTATTATTACTATTATTATTATTATTATTATTGCTGAGGTTTGAATCTATTGGATCTGTTTTGGCGTTTCTCGAAAAACCAACGCGCAATTGAAAAGTCAGCAAAAATGATTTTATTTTGGGTGGCTTGGAAATCTCCTAACCATCAAAAGAGATGAACTTCATCAGCGCATTTGGATTTAGTGAGGTTGCCACAAATGGATAGAACCGGAATTTTTTATGATGTGTGTGTGTGTGTATGTGTGGGCCAACCCAACAGAATCCAAACGCAAAGTTTTCAGGCAAAAGCCTCCCACTATGCTGTGATCCAATGCTGACTCTTGTGGTTTTGATTTAATTTGTTTTTGGCTGCTTTTGGTTTTGTTCTAGGTTTATCCCTTGAAATTTTTACTGAATCGTTTCGAAGTTTTCATCATTGATTTAATAGCAAAAAAAAATCGAATGGATAGGGCCTAAGCAAAGAAGTAGAGCACATGATTTTGATTTGGATCCAACCAAAATTTCCGGGAATTATCAAAGCAATCGAAATGATTTTGTGAAAGCCAAGAATTTCATGATTGCCAATACATTAAAAAAAAGACGAAAATCCTCCACCCACACCCAGACACACACACACACGTTGGATCGAAATCGAGCTCGATCGGAAAATCCCTTCCTTTTATCTTTTTTTTTCTGAAAATCGACCTACGGGATTTGCTAAAAGAACGTTAATATCTGAATCTTGGTTTACAGATTAATTTTTTCTCATCATCATATTTCAAATGGTCGCGCTATGGTCAATGTCCGTTTGATTGTTCATAAGAAATACGGAAATGGTCATATCGTTTGATATTCAGCGTACGATAGAACGATATATTGTTCGACGAAAAGCGATCAGCGATTAACAAGTACAAGTCTGTGCATGTTTAACGCCTATAAAAGCCGTTCTTCTCTCTGATAGGTCCGAATGTGATGATTTGACACGATGACGAGACACATAGACCGATGAAAAGCGAATAGCTTTAACCAGTACAAGTCTGTGAATGTTTGACGCCTATAACAACCGTTCTCCCCTCTGATTGGTCCAATGTGATGATTTGACTTGATGACCAGACACACTATGAACAGTAGAAGAAGGTGTATTCCTATTTCTGATTGGTGTAGATTGGATGATTTGACATGATGACGAGACACATAGACCGATGAAAAGCGAATAGCTTTAACCAGTACTTGTCTGTGCATGTTTGACGCCTATAAGAACAGTTTTCCTCTTTGATTGGTTCATTGCGATGATTCGACCTGATGTGACGAGACCCACTATAAACAGTAGAAGAAGGTGTATCCCTCTCTCTCTGATTGGTTCATTGTGATTTGAAGTATATTGTAGGCCCCACTGTATGTTCTAAATGCAACAACAGTAATCATAATAATAATAAAGTTGGGCGCAGCATTAAAATGATTGGATTTTTTTTTTAAATAGGCGTCTGGAGTTGTTTTGGTTGGATGTTGCCTGGTTTCGGTTGATTCTTTCGGTACAGAACGAATCTTTAGGGTTGTAGCATTTTGTTTGAAACGTGCACAAATCTTTTCCATATTCTATTCTTGTTCCAACATTCAATATGTTAATTTCAAAGGGTTGATTGTGCTTTTTTTGGTTTGCGCATTTTTCCACGATTGTTTTGCATCCCGATGTTTATTATACATGGTCGTTTTCCGTGTCCTGAACAATCGATGCTGTTGAAGGGGCGGTGGGAACGTTTTCTCCCAACCTACAAGGCTTACCAGTGCAAGGGTACACCGACAAGACTCAAATTAAATCTCATCAATTCTCCGGGTTTGTTCCTGGAGTCTTGGTACGTCTGGTTTCTATCCAAATGATTCACATTGGTAGCTGTAATGAAGTTTTTTGGGTTCATTTTTTTTCCTAAATGTCAAGATCCACAAACATCTGAACACCTAGCTTACCAACAATGGTTGATTCCTATGTGTATTTGCATGGGTGGGGCTCAACGGGTTTGATGGGAGCTATCTGGAATTATTCTGGAGTTTCCAGGGCTTGAATATAATAATAATAATTATAACAAATAACTTGAAGACGAAATCAGAAGACATTAATTAAGGTCTGGAGAAATGTTCTGGAGCCAATGAAGAAAGTAAACGGAAAAAACTGTTTGCAATGTGAGCTCTTTTTTCTTGATTTTGGGAATAAATCAAATTATGTAATCTTATTTCATCGTTTCACCGCAAACACCAACACATACGAATGCCAATCTTAATTCTCTTTCAATTATAAATAATTAAGGCAGCGAATATATAAACAAATGCAGCAAAATGTTTCGGTTCATTTAAATTAAAATTCATTAAACATTAAGCCTGAAAGAGAACCGGAAGCGCAATTTGAATTTGAATTCAAATTTTTCATTTTACTGCCATCTAGTGATCGCCATTGTAAACAACAAGACCCCGAATTTTTTCAAATTTAAGATTTATAAAGATTTTTCTTTGCTAACGAAGATTATTTACATGATGAATAATCAAAATGCGGTGGTTAGATGATCAGTCCCAATTGGTATAAGTCCAATTAAGAAAGTATTGATGTTCAATGGTGGTAGGATCGACCACTCTTTCATATCGGCACAGATCCTGATCAAAATCGATGCTGAGCACACCGAATTTTGGATCAAATCTGACCAATTTCTCTTCAACGAACTCCATTTCATGGGAGATTATCTTGTAAATGTTTACATTTCCTTGGCCTGGTTTATCGACAACTCCAAACATTTTGATCATTTCCAAATTGAAATTCAAATGTTTAGATTCCAAGTTCATTGCGCGACAGAAATCATTTTTCTGAATGATCTTTATGGTTATGTTGGAATACTCTGCTTCAAAATAAACCTGCATGTATCTTGATGCAGGCATCGGATCTATCCCGTTGTCCACATACAACTCTCCTCGGGCCTTTTTTTCCAGATCGAAGCCACCGATCAAATTGAAGCCACTTTCGATTCTAGTTTGTGTTGTAGTTGATTTTGGATCTTGTTGCATAACCATATGCCCACCTCTAAGGTGGATGTTGAGGTTCACAATCGATAGTTCGGCCCAACCACCATCACTGTTCCAGCTAATGTGTCCCGAGTAAAAATCATACCATCTACCTTTGGGAAAGTACACTCCAATCGAGGATTTATCGGGATAAAGGTTGGGCGCTACCATCAAAGCAGGGCCCAACATGAATTGTTCGTCAATCTTATAGATTATCTTTTCGTCGGTTGGAAATTGAAAAAATAATGGCTGCGCTACCAGGCTACCATTGATGTAAGCTTTATAGAACAGCGTGTAATAATAGGGCAGAATCTGATATCTTGTCTTCACTAAACTTCTTATGGCATTCATGATCGAATCGATCAACGCTGTATCTTCCTGTCCCAAACCACTGTAAGCAATCATGAACGGTTGCATCGATGCCAGTTGATACCACTGTCTCAGCAGATGATCCTTTCGTTTGTCTCCTTTATAACCGCCAGCCGGAAAACCGGTCATCGGTATACCAAACAGGCTAAAATCAAGCATTTGCTTCATACTGAAACGTAACATTTCCCAAGTACCGTTCAACGGTGTGGAAATATGACCACCAAATCTTCCACTGCCGATGAATGTCGATAGGCTCATTATGAATGGACGTTTTTTTGCCATTGTTCTGGATTTCATCAGTTTCCAATAGACTGCTTGCGATTGTTTGAAACCGTATAAGTTGTGCATGGCCAAATATGGTCCAACAACATCCAATTTTTTGTTCAACTTTCGATCGGAGAATGTTGAATCCAAACACGGATTTTTATCGTTCAATTCCGCGAAATAGTAATAATGCCACGGGTAACGTTTTAACATTTCCAAACATGAATGATTATTGTTGGCCAAATTGACCGGTGTATTCATGTCAAACAGATAACCATCAGCATTTGTGTCCAAATCGACCAGATCCATGGTTTTTTCATTGAAAAAATCCGGATATAAAGATGGTTGAGCATGTTCGGAACCATCATCTTTATCGCACCCAAACATGGTTCCTTGGTATGGTTTCCCTTTTTCATCGTGTTCCAACAAAACATTATTCTTCCATTTTTCTGCAATCCGTGAATCAGACATTGGCAAGTGCGGATTTTGGGCAGAAATCCATTTCATCTTTTCATTTTTGAGTTCACCTTGGAAAGTTTTGATCTTTTCTTGTCTATCTTTGATAAGCAACGATGTTCCACAATCAGATTCGATTGGTATGGAATTTTTTTGCAACTTCTGCACGGTTTCCTGCCAAGACGGTAATGAACATTTAGTATGGCACATATGAAATCCTAGCGCCCAATATGGCGGCATGGCTGGCTTATGGATGAAATTCTGCAGCTGTTGAACGACTTCTTCCGGTTTGGGACCTAGAAAACAGTGCTAACATATCAGCAACAAGTATAGAGATCTGTTTAGGAACACAATTCAAAGGCGACAGATGGCGCTTACGAATTCCAAATGGCCACCAATAGTGCGCAATGTCAAACTTGGTCGCGAGTTAAGCAACGCCTCTATGGGAAACGTATTAACCAACAGAACACCATAAGCACTGCCCCTTTTGTGATCATCGATGCCCATAAAAAATGGGTGGCTTCCGAACAAAGTGGTTGCGTTCTGGGTCAAATTATCATGATATTGATTGAATAGGTTCCATTTCTGGGAGAAAATAATAAAAATGGAGAGCGATTTCAGGCGACATGATACACATTTGCGCGCGTTAAAATTATTACTGTTGGATCGATGAAATTATGTCTGAACGGTTGATTGGATTGTCCTAATCCGTAGAAAAGATCGTTGATCAACAAGATGGTCATCTCGATATGTCCGTTGGCAAAAATGAACGGAGAATGAAAGCCCATGTTGAACAAACGTGCTTCGTTGGAACGGCGAGTTATTTTCAATTGAAAAAAGTTTCCCCCCATCTCGTCCCGGACTTGGACCTCTGCTTCTGATTCAGTCGAATCATCATGGTCTTGATAGTTGTAATCCAAATGTTTGGACCAAAGATTTTCGTCTAATTAGCGAAAAAATTAATTGATCAATCACCTCGTTCAGCCTGATTTTCGCATTTTTGCATTCAAATTTGTTTCACCTTCGTGTTCCGGTTTGATCAAAACACTCAAATGTTTTGATGTGTAGTGTTTGATGGTCAACGATAGCCTATGTTGTATGATCGGATTCTGTTCCAGATTTTCATTGGTGAGATTTTTGATGAACGGCGGTGGTATCGCCATTGTTAGAATATAATTTAAATCATCAACTTTTTTGCTGACATTATATCTGGGCATCAAATGCAAATAAATATCTTCGTCTCGTTCCATTCGATAATAGCAACGGATATCATCTTCTTTGGAGATAGCGTCCCAAAGACAAACATCCTGATCGCAATCGGTTTTTTCGGTTATTGGTTTTGGTCGCAAAGGTGAACAATCATAACGAAGATCGGATTCAATGGTCAGATCGATGGAAGGCCTCCAGATTCGATTCCAGATCAATGGTGTACCAATACCGATGAACACACATAACGCAAACAAACACACGAATGGTACATAACGATTATAGAGGATTTTCTGGAATACGCTGCTACTTTCACGATTCATTCTATCACGTTGTTGATCTCTGTCGGTGGACGATTTAATATCCATCAAATCGTCTTGATTCACATTATCATAATTGACCGACATGATTGATCCGGTCAGATTCTATTCGCGACCAATTTTTCAAAATCCTATCGAATACTGGTATTTCCCAAGCAAAACAAACACCTGTTGGAGCGAGAAATAAATCACAATTTCAATGGCGCATCCTATACATTTGGAAATCATCATTAAGCCCCAAATTGCACAGCCGGATCCTAATCTTAAGGTGATTTTTTATGGGTAGCCAATAGCAATCGACGTCAAGTAATCAATCCATTTGATTTATCTTCTTTTTTTTGTCCGTATTTGATGGTAAGCAGTAGACAACCTAAGAATGCGAGTGGATCAAGGATTTAAACCGCTCATGAAATACCATCGGATTTAATCATCAAAGATCTTTTTATTTAAAGTACAAGGATTTTTACAAAAATCAAATAAATCAATAATTTTTTTCGCAATTAATTTTCGGATTCATCAAGCTTTTAGATCAGGATTTGAGAAACCAGTCTTAATGACCATTCTGGTAAATGGAATGGAAATATTTAGGTTTTGCATACGATTTCGTTATGATCGTCTGATGAAGACCATTGTTAAGGAAACTGGCTCGGCAATAATCCAGCTCTTCTCCCCATCGATAATGTTTTCCCAATTTTTGGTAGAATCTAACCTGTATCGGTATATCAATTATGGTCATGTCGAAAAATATCAAAGTGATTCGCAAAATATCTCGTTGATTTTTCCGGTCTGGTTTTGGTTTACCATTCCTTGAATCCCAAATGAACGATATCCGTGAGCGATCTGGATCGCAAAAATGCTGTTGAACTGATTCAATGAATGTGGTTTGTACATTTGGCTCGATTCCGATATCCAATTTAATATGACGTACATGGCAATATGTTCGTTCCAACAACATATCAAAACGGTACGAACATGAAACCAACATTTTCAATGTTTGCTCCATAACGAATCGTTTACCATCTTCCTGGATGTTGGAACATTCGTTCAATCAAACCATACTTAACTAAATAGATTTTTAAATACAAACTTTAAAATGTAACGGAAACTTGACAATTTCATTCTTCTCCTCATCGACCGTTTGACCACTGATCCGGATCGTGATCATGGATTTGGCCCTAGGAATTTTAACCATTGTCTTGTCGCCACTGGACATGGTGGTCGATGATGTTGTCATATTAGATGATGGTAAATATTGAAACATTTCGGTTATATTATTATTATTTTTTGTATTGAAAGGTAATGTACGAAGAGGAAAGATTGTGTGCAATATTTTTAGATTTCCAAAAAAAGCAACTATTATATGATTCCCTTTGAATTCACCTTGAATCATTTGATATTGATTTTATGGCAAGAATGCGCAACCTTGTTGGACCTTAGAGCACGAATTCGGATTCACATTTTCCGCTGGCAAAATTTCAGAGTTTTAGCATTGCGCAAGTCCATTGCGAAAAAAATGTAGCAAATTCAAACAAAAAAAAGCGCGTGAATGTAGCGAATGTCAATCGTCAAGTTGCTACAGCGTTTGAGACTGTATGGCAGCTCTTTTGTCATAATGTACGGACAAAACCGGAACATCGCTATACGATCCTATCGATTGAACAACAATCGACATCGCTTTTATCCTGAACACTAAAAAGAGCTACAGGTTGCCCTGTTTTTTGGTTGCTTTTGCTTTACAGCGCCATCTTGTGGTTCAAATTCGCAACTTGTTTTTAAATTTTTTTTCAAATTTTCAGACCTCATAAGGAGATTCAAAAGATACGAATTTTAATCAGAATCATTAGTTTATTGTTATGTTTAGATAGAACATTTTTCAATCAAATTTTAAAACATAATTGATAACAACAAGAGAATCGAGAATATTTGTGCGACAAAATCCGATCCAATCGGCAAGGATTATTTAAACCAAACGGCCATGATAGATGTTATTGAGAAGAAAATTGATACGAATGCGATCAATATCAAAAAGTGTATCATGGTGAAATTTTTGAACAATGCACGTCTTGGTTTTTCCGAATTCTTCACCGAATTCGTTTTCAACGGGGCACGTATTCGATCCTGTACGGTAAGCAATGCTTCACGTGCACCCTCCCATGCATTCGGTCCGGCCAAACGATATTGATACGGTGCACCAGCACCAAACACCAATGTTAGAAACAGTTTAAAATCGGTGAATAGATATTTCCACAATGGCGGAGAACATCCAACTTCGTTGGCCAGCTCATCCATGAACGGTAGCCAGTCCACTTGGATCGTATGACGTTCACTTTCATAGAAACGTTTTTGCAAATCTTCTTTAGCATTGATATCTTTCTCCATTTGTTCACGATTCGGTAATTTAAGCTTTCCGGCCATCAACAATCCAAACCATCTTGATTGTAGTTCACCGATGGGCAACAATGCACCAATTGGTTGCGCCAACGATATGAACGACAATGTATGCGGATGTTTCAAATGTGGTATAAATTGAAATTTATAAAGCCGTACTTTGTTCTTGTAGACCGGTAATATGGTCTCCGATATAAACGGAAAATGAACCTTGTATCCGGTGGCCATCACAACCACATCACAAGGTGTTACTTTTGTTTCGCCTTTGAACACCACACCATCCTCGGTAAAATGATCAATATCGCTTTTGACCTTGACCGTTCCTGACAATATCCGGTTGGGAAGTGCATCGTTAACCATTATATGTTGCGAAAAACAACGATGTTTAGGACGAAGCTGATATTCATCGTGGTCAAATGTGGAATTTAGCAATGCTTCCGTTGCGGTACAAACGAAATTGTATGGTAGATATCGGAAAAATTGTATCATAAATCTTCGATGCATCAACTGATCAAATGGTTGACCGTTCGGGCCAACACGATTGAAAATCCATGATCCAGTACGGGTAGAAAGATAAACCTAGCGAAAAACAAATTCATCCAGAATATATCATATCATAGAATTAGGTTTGAAATTTTTGCATAATTTCAAAGCGCCATCTACTGGCATTTTAAGCAAATATTGTGGGCTACATCAGAAGAATACTGAACTGAACTGAACAGACGAAGGCGAAGGGATAACAATAATGATGATGAGAATGCAAGAGAGAAGGGATCCTGCTGGCCTACGTGACTGACAAAACGTCAACAGCTCCGAAAAAAACGTCTGTTCACGTTGTTTTTGTTTTCGGAAAGCTGAAAAGAGAAGAGGATCGCCAAAGCGAAAGAGATGGAGATGGTGAATGAATGAATGAATGAATGAACGAGCTAAACGATGTTGAAGAGGATACTTGGTCGCGTAAACAGAGACAAATCAGTTCATTCAAAACTTTGGCATAACCAAACACCATTGAACTAGTTCATCAAACCAATCAAAAAATTTTTCTTTGGGACAACCACCAATACAAAGGTAAGCTTCCTAGATCAATAAAGATAAATCCCAACTGTTTTGTTTGTTTGGTTTCCGCATACGGCTGTTATTTAGTACACTGCGTACCACTGTTGTAAACATTGTGTGTTCCAGGTAGTAACAAATTACGATTTGTCTGTCACAAAGTTTGATTGACTGATTGATTGATGGATTTACACACAGATCGAAACAGAGGTACAAGCCGTTTTGTAGCGATCATACGGAATAGATACGAAACAAACGCCCAAGGATCTCGGCCCAGAATTCGCTGATCATGTCTAAATACGATTCATATCGTTCACGCGCCGATCATCAGGCATCCGATAGACCTATCGGTGGTAAATTTGGTTCCAATAACATGTCCAATACATCAAGCCATCATCAATCTTCAACGCAATCATCATTTTTTGGTGCCAACAAATCGGGCAACAAATGTGATAATTGTAGCAAGGATAATACTTGTCTGAGGACCAAACGTAAGTTTGCCATTCAAATTCGAAAAGAATTTTGTTTTTTTGATTTTTTGCTGTTGTTTCTTATCTTCATTTGATTTAGAAACTTGCGATAAAAAATATGATTGGTGAAGAGATTTCATGGGCGCAACTCCTATGATCCTTTTTGATTTACTATCAATGAATTTTTTGGATACCGAATCCTTTGATTGATTTCGTTTTTTTTCAATAATCGTCGCCAATATACTATCATTATCTTTTGTTACCCAATTTTTTTTGTATCGAAATAAACAGCAAACAATGCTTACCTGTTTGGCAACGTACGAAGCTTCGACCGCTACATCGCCTCCTGAATTTCCAATACCAACCACGACTATGTTTTTGTTTTCAAAACCTTTGACGTTTTTCAACGAATGCGCGTGAATGATTTTTCCTTTGAATTTTTCTTGTTGAGGAAAAGTTGCCATTGAAATCGTACCATGATGGCCAGTACATACCATAACACCATCGAACACTTCTTCAACGATCTCCTCTGGTTTGTCCAAATTTCGTGCACGTAATTTCCAACGTCCAGTTTCCTCATAATCATCGGCTAATTCCAATGATATGATTTCATGACGAAATCGAACATAGTTTGAAAAATTGAATTTTTCAGCATAAAGATCAAAGTATGCAACCTTGCGAAAGATAACATTCATCGATTGTAAATAATCTGCTTCCAGAATAACCATGGACACTTACCATTTTTGTGTTGTGCATATAATTCGGATATTCTGGTGGTGGTGGAAAATCGGAGAATGCTGACATTTCTTTGCTTGAATTGATGATGGTTGATTGCATAACTGAGGCGATGCCATTCTCATCGAGTTTTTCTTGAAAACGCCACAATCCACCGGTGTAGTTGGTTTTTTCGAAAACAACCGGTTCCAGACCTTGTTCCAGACAACCTTTGGTTGCTGTCATTCCGGTCGCACCGGCTCCAATGATAGCGATACGTTTAGGCATTTTATTCTATGTTAAAGATGAAAATATTCAAAAATAAGTAGCTGGCAAATCACAATCGGTGTTGATTCCAAATGAATTTGTTCAAAATGTTTTCACATTGTTTCACGTATGTTTTATACTCGGGATATAATGAGGAAAATTATCAAACAAATTTGGGTACACTTAAACAGATAACAGTGGATTACATATGAAAACTTTGAAAATTACTCATTGCTTGATTATTCAAGCTTGTCAATGACTGAGACGGCAAAAAAAAAGTCAACACTTATTTGTGTGTGTCACATTTGCACTAATGCAAAAACACTAGTATTTGGATGATAGACAGGTAAAATGGAGAAATACAGCACCAAGGGATGAATGCTTGGTTTTTTTGTGGCAAACAAAAAACTAAAACAAAAGAGCTAAACATAGATGGACATCGATAGACTATAGCACTTAAATATGATTTATTTTTATATACTTTTCGAAATTTTCCTTCACGATGTTCGAATCGATTGGACACAAACAAGAAGAAGACAAAATGAACAGGAAAATCCCAGTAGAATAAGAAAAAGAGCCTTAATTATGATCAAATTTGTATACAACTACAATCAAATTTTAAGGTTCGATGATTGAAAGAATCAGAATTTGTCTGCATACGATTGCAATCATGCTGTGCGGGGAATTATGATCATTCGATCATACAATAGAAAGTCCAGAAAAAATTAGAAATGTTCAGCAATCGGTACAAGGATGGAGAATGAGAGAGTTGGTCGATGGCTATTTTTCCTTTTTTTTTCGCTTTCGTTTGTTTCTCACCAAAAACCTATTGTCCAGTTGGAAATCAACTGTAAACTAGTGAAACAAGTTTCTTCATTTTATAATCTTGCTTCTATTTCCGTTTGGATTACAATAACATGACCACGAACGAGAAAAAAAAAGAGAGAAAGAAACATCAGGTTTTCTTTGTATTGTTGCTTATTTTTTTTCGTAAGTTGCCTCCAACCGACCGAAACTTCAAACATCCTAAATTAACCTGGGCAAAGGCAAAAAAAATCGACAGCATCAGCGACCACATTTTCCACAATGTAGTGTTATTTATGCGCGTTTCAAATTGTTGTTGGACGATTGACATAGAAAAAACTTCATGTAAACGCCAAACTAGTCATTTGCTTAAGGATAAATCACTTATTTCTTAGCTACCTGCCAGGTAATGGTGGTGTTTGTCATTCTCACAAGCAGAGGTGATGATAAATTATCAATATGATTGAGGCCAATATGATTACAACAAGTGATAATAGTATTGGTACACATATCTCACAAAACATCATGGTTCTAGGCGGGGATTGCTCTTCAGAATCTTGATTCTCATTCATATCCATCCGGTTTGTCGAACAATGGTTTAAGGTTATTGAAACGTGAAAGAATCATCGAGACTGATGAATAAATGCAAAATCCCCGAGGAGCTTGAAACTAAAAAACAAAAACCTCGAGACGATCGACAGATGGTCGCGATGGCTCCGTTTTTTTTTGTTTTGATCATAAAATACAAATTGGCAGATAGTAAACACTTGAAAGAAAAATTATATTTTCAATTTAAATGCAACGGTTGATTTGGTGGATCCCAGTGCAAACATTTAGAAACCATATACCAAACTGTATAGATCAAACCACGCTGGCCAAAATGTTCATCAAATGTTTAGTTCTGGCCGTATTATGGACTAGTTTAGCCATGATCCATGATTCGGTTGAAGCTGGAACACCATGGATACCCCAAGAACGAAAAGACACGCTGAAAAAACATGAACAACTGTTGAATCAAACCCATCATTTCAAAGAGAAAATCCATGCAATCTTTTTGGGCGCTTCCATCGTTGAATATTGGCAACAGAATGGTAAAAAACTATGGGAAAAACACTATAAACCAAGACAAGCATTCAATTATGGTGTTGGTGGTGATCGTACCGAACACGTACTTTGGCGGATCGATCATGGAGAATTTGATGGTGTTTCAAACTGTCATGTGGTTGTCATAGAGATTGGTGGCAATAATATTGGTACCAACAATCATAACGATATCGCCAAAGGTGTTCAGGCTATTTTGAAAAAATTAGAAGCCAAAATGCCTAAAAGCAAGATCCTGTTGTTGAGCCTTTTTCCTCGGGGAGGTAGCAAAAATCAAGATGTGCATAAAATTAATGATTTGATCAAGAATCTACAGGACAACCGGAAAGTTTTCTACCTGGATCTAACTAAATATTATGAGCATAACCAAAAAATCATTCCAGATCTGTATGCATCCGATCAGCTTCATCTAAGCGAAAAAGGATACGAAATTTGGTACGAAAAAATGGAACCGGAATTCGCCAAACTTTTGAAATTATAATGAACATCTGCCGCCATCTCTTGGCGTCGGTTCAAAATGTCGAAATTCGAATTTTCGAATCTAAAACCAGAATTTAACTTCCAAACATTTTCGATTAATTCTCATTTCAATCGGTTCACAATAAAATTTTAAAATTGAAAAAACTTTGATTTTCATCGCCTAAAAAATCTCTTTTTTTAAAGATAAGGTTTTTTTGGCAACATTTTGGAGAGTTTATCACGGATCAAAGATTTAATGAAAGTGTTTACCTTAGATATTGATCTAAACTAATTAATTATCCGCTTGATCCGCTTGATTCGATTATTTTTGGAAGTTTTATTTTTATATAAAAACCAACATTCGTTTAGAACAGTTACGGTACATCTCAATTGTGCAACAATGGCCAATCGAATGATATTTGTGGTCGCGCTGATATTTTCAACCATCATCTGCAGTTTGGTGGATGCTGGAACACCATGGATACCCCAAAAACGAAATGAAACACTGAAAAGACATGAACAACTGGTGAACCAAACGCATCATTACGCCACAAAAATCCATGGAATCTTTCTAGGAGATTCCATAACCGAAGGTTGGCTCTACAATGGCAAAGCCGTTTGGAGCAAGCACTACCAACCAAGAAATGTCTTTAACTATGGTATTGGAGGCGATCGAACAGAACACGTTTTATGGCGTATCGAAAATGGTGAATTTGATGGCATTCCAAATTGTCACGTGATTGTATTGATGATCGGAACCAACAATATTGGCAACAATCAACCAGCCGATATTGCCAAAGGTGTGGCGGCAATTCTAAAAGAAACGCAAACAAAAATGCCCAAAGCTAAAACACTTTTGTTGAGCGTGTTTCCACGGGGTGGACCTCCAGACAAGGATGTGCAACAGGTTAACAGTTTTATCGGAAAATTCCATGATGGGCACCGAGTTTTCTACATGGATGTTACCAAGCATTTCCAAAAAGAACCAGGATCCGGAGAAGTTTTTGAGCAATTATATGTAAAGGATAAACTTCATCTGTCCGAAAAAGGTTATGAAACATGGTATAAAGCAATTGAAGCGGAATTCTCAAAACTTTTGAAACATTAAATTTCAGATCTTTTGTTCTAAAAAACAAATGTAAACTTTTCATAATCTTTTTTTAAATGGTATTCATGTTCCGCGTCCAAGTGATCTATCTAACCCGATGATCTTCAATGATCCGCTGACGTTTACGGCCCATTGATATCGTTGAATTCCTCAGCGAATGCTGGAACATTATGAAAGGCCAGAAAATGGCACTTATAAAGCCCAGCTTTTAAATCTGGTCACAAAATTAATCTTTGATCATACACAATGATCTGGTTTCTGATTGTGCTGATATTTTCCATCAGCATCCCTAATTTGATTGATGCTGTTGATCCGGATCCAGATAATTTCATTGGGGAACTTCCATGGGAGCCTACCGACCGGATAAATACTCTTGGAAGACATGAAGAATTGTTGAATCAAACTCGTTTATTTGGAAACCAAATTCGTGGAATATTCTTGGGAGATTCCATCACACAACATTGGCTCAACAATGGCAAATCCATTTGGGACAAGTACTTTCAACCAAGACAAGTGTACAACTATGGTCAATCCGGGGATCTAACCCAGAATGTTCTTTACCATTTGTTGAAGGGTGAACTGGATGGCATCCCAAATTGTAGAGTGATCGTCTTGATGATCGGAACTAATAATGTCTACAACTATAAACCATTTCATATAGCAACAGGTGTTCACGCGGTCCTGACCAATGTACGATTGCGAATGCCCCATTCCAAGATATTATTGATAAGCGTGCTTCCACGGGCAGGAAAATATGATCCAAGTTTGCATAGGGTCAATGGTTATCTTGAAAAATTCAATGATAATGCAACAGTTTTCTACATGGATCTAACAAAGTTTTTTCAAAAAGAGCCAGGATCGGGAAAAGTGTATGCCGAGTTGTATAATCCTGATCTGTTACATCTATCCAAAAGAGGCTATGAAACGTATTTCCGGGCGATTGAAAAGAAATTTTTCGAATTCTTAAATTCCTAAATCGAATCTTAATCCGATCGAATCTTGATCGAGTTGATTCAATTATCATATTATACAACAATTAAAATCACAGCATTGGTTTCTCAATAAATTGCGTGGATGTTTGCCAAACTAGCGATTTGGAAATTCGGACCACCAATGTATCAGACTAAATAATGTCGCAACCACCAAGGGGACCACCAGTATCACTAAGGAAGAAAAAATCCCCAAGAATTAAAGTTATCGTTCGACGTATCAAATTTCACACAGCAGAATCGTCAAAACGTTATAATAATAAATATGCGCCAAAAGCATCACCCAATCAAATCAAAAAAGAACGATCCACGAGTACCAGTGTCAGTATCAAGAAATTTGTACCACAATTTGATCATAGAAAAGAGATCTTAATGAAAGGTTATCAATTAAAGTCTATCATTGGTTCCGGTTCTTATGCACATGTGTTTTGTGGTAGAGATTTGAAAAATGATCGCGATGTGGCCATCAAACTAATCGAATTGGATAAATGCTCTAAACATTATAAAGAAGTTTGCTTGAAGAATGAAATTTATGTAATACGTGAATTACAACATGAAAATATAATCAGATTCTATGAAGCATTCAACACAACCATGGCGTATGTTATGGTCATGGAATTGGCCGAAAATGGTACGTTTGCGGATTACCTTCATCGTAATGGTGCCACACCTGAGGAACGCGCCAAGCGTCTGTTCAGAGGAGTATTCTTTGGTGTGGATTATATGCATAAAAAATTGATCGCACATCGTGATCTTAAATTGGAGAATCTGATGCTTAATAAAAACCTAGAACCAAAGATTGTTGATTTTAGTTTGTCGGTTATTTGGGATGGAAAAAAATTGCTCAACGATTGGTGCGGAACACCACCATATTTTGCTCCGGAAATCATTCAAAGGTATTTGGAAAAATGGTTTTCAACCTAAAATCTAATCTAACCCAAAATTGAATTTTCAAATACCATCGCGACCTAAGAAAACCATACGATCCATTAGGTTATGATGTGTGGTGTTTAGGTGTTTGCATTTTTATTATGCTCAACGATGCAATACCATTCATGTGCACCGATGAACAAGAACAATTACAGAAACAATTGAATCGTGATTGGAAATTCCGTCCCAAGTTTGAAAGGTTAATCTCGGAAGAATTGAAATTAATTTTACGCTCAATGTTGGAACCGGAACCACATTTACGTTTACGTATTAATCAATTGTTGCGCACCAAATGGGTACAAGCCATTTAACCATCATCGCCCAACCACCATTGCCTAAACCATAACCAAACAACTATTAATTAAATCAAAATAAAAATAAAAATCTTTTGAACTTCGACCCAAATCCCGACCGTTCGCCGCCTTGACCGCCACACAAATTCTGATTGATGAAAAATGTTCGAAGTGAGAAAAAGGTTCATCGAATCGATCGTTTTCGTTCGGCGAGCTTGCACACACTTCAAGGATAACCACTATTTTCTGATGGTAGATGATAGCTTCAGATTGATATTTTCGAATCATAAAAACAGGATGATATTTTATGATCAAATTATCATTTTTTCCATCCCATCAATGATTTGTGGTTGGTTGTTTCCTTGTAACACATATAACATCTTTCTCTCTCTCTCTCTCTCTTCCTACGATTGATACTCCGAATTTTTTTTTCTGTATAACACCAATTTCCCAATCACAAAGAGGCTCCGACCAAAGCTAATTTCCTCTCAAAGATATTCAGTGGTTTGCTGGTTGTTGAAACAAAAATTTAATTGCTGATTGAAAACGATCGTGTATCATCCAGATTGTGTCCACCACACCAGTGATCATGCCGAATAATAATAAAAAATATGATTTTACCGGTAAGGTTGCATTGATTACTGGATCAAGTTCCGGTATCGGTGCTGCTACTGCTCTATTGTTCGTACAATATGGCGCCAAAGTTACCATCCATGGCAGAAATGTGCAAGCATTGAATAAAATGGCCCAAAAGATCAAACAAAAAAGTCAAATAGAACCAGTGAAAGTGATTGGCGATCTTCTTGATCCAATATTGCCAGCCAAATTGATCAACGAAACCATTGCCAGATATGGTAGGTTGGATTTCCTGGTCAACAATGCTGGCGGTGGTTCTGCAAACGATTCTTTGGATGATGATAAATTAATGGAATCCTATGAAAAATTGTTCGGTTTGAATGTCCGGTGTGTGATGCAATTAACACAATTGGCCATGCCATATCTGGTCAAAACTAAAGGTGCCGTGGTCAACATATCAAGCGTCGCTTCCATGAGACCGGTAAGTCAAATTGTTAATCAAAAAATCTAGACTATAATATATCCTTCTTTACGATGTTCTCCTCTTTTTCGAATACATTTCAGTATTTTCCGGTGTACAGTTCAGCCAAAGCAGCCTTGGACATGTTCACCAAAGCGTCGGCGCAACATTTAGGCCCAAAAGGGGTTAGAGTTAATGCTATCAAGTAAGCAAACAGTTATATGCATTTGTAACTCTCACAATTGACATTCACTATAATGCTCCTCCTTCTCCTTGTCCTTCACTGCATCTCATCACTCTCATCACTTTTGTCAACGCCTTGTGTACGATCAAAACGGTCAAGTCCTGGCCCTGTGTTGACTGGTTTTGGGCGGTCGGTGGGCTTGTCGATTGATGATTTTGAGAAGGCAGTCATCGAAAATCTTAAATCAACTACATTATTGAATAGGGTTCCGATACCGGAAGAAATTGGCAATCTAGTTTTATTTTTATCATCACCAGATGCCGCCAACATAACCGGATCAATTATAGTCACAGATACTGGTGTTTTGGTCAAACCAGAAGTGCCCAATCTTCAAACAGATTGAACCAAGCTGGTTGCCTGAATGCCTGAAAACCAATCGGTTTTTTTTACTTGTGTGTGTTTTACGAATTTGTGATGATCATTGCTTAGGTACAACCAATAACACCAATATTTTAATCATTTTTCAAAATGCTTGTCGAGTACTTGTTGCATGCTGTTCATTTGAGAAGGTGGCAGGTATTCATACCTGCAGGCGAATCATGGTTCTCGCAGACTTGTAGTTGTATAGTTTTACTGATTTGATAAACGAGCCAGCGCAATGCATTCGTTCAAGGACAAATCAACATCATGAATTTATTAGCAAATGCTATGGAGTAAAACATACCCACCATGCTAGCAGAACAGAATATTTGAAACAAAAAAGAGGTGATCAGATCGGCATTTATCTCTGACATTTGCTCTGGCTTTCTTCACTCTGCCAAGCAATATAAAGTTGTGATCCATGCTCGACCATAGTTTGCCATAAGCGTTTGTTTTGAGAGCACGATCAACACAAAATCTTTGATGATCATGGCTGCACAATCACCATTGAAATACGATTTTAGAGGTAAAGTTGCATTGGTGACCGGTTCCAATTCTGGTATCGGTGCTGCAATTGTAAAACAATTGAGCAAATACGGTGCCCGTGTTACTATCCACGGTCGTGAAGAGAAAACTTTGGACGAAGTTTCCGATGAAATTAAACAGATCTCTGGTTATGAACCATTGAAAATCCAAGGTGATCTTTTGGATCATTCACTACCGGCCAAAATGATCAACGAAACCGTTTCGAAATATGGCCGATTGGATGTTTTGGTGAACAATGCTGGTGGAGGTACGCCCAATGATACAATCGCAAACGAAAATCTAATGGATAGCTATGATGATGTTTTCGGGCTCAATGTTCGTTCCGTGATTCATTTGACACAATTGGCGGCTCCACATTTGGAAAAGACCAAAGGAAATATCATCAATATTTCCAGCATGGCCAGTTTACGTCCAGTTAGTTTATTCTCCACTGATCCATAGCTTTGAATTGATATTCTTTTGGATTTGATTACAGTATTCGCCTTTGTACAGTACTTCCAAAGCAGCTTTGGATATGTTCACCAAATCTTCAGCTCAAGAACTGGGTTCCAAAGGAATCCGAGTCAATTCGATCAAGTTAGTTTGAACTGGATTTTGGGATTATTAAAAAACCTCCTCTTTATTCCCTATGCTTGTAGCCCTGGTACAGTGATGACTCGCATTGGCCGGTCTTTTGGATTTCATGAGAAACTGTTTGACGCGATCCAAGATCAAATAAAGGAGCTAACTTTGTTGAAGAAAAACACCTATCCGGATGAGATTGCCAATTTGGCATCATTTTTAGCATCAGACGATGCGGGCGACATCACTGGTGCGATTATTGTCAGCGACGCCGGATGTTTGCTTAAGAAAAATCTGCCAGATATTTGAATTTTTTTCTGTTTGATAATTTAGATTTTTGAAATTTTTTTGTGTGTGTTTGTATATTATACAATCAACATTAAATAATGTTTAACATTTCCTCAATCATTAAAATTGCTTGGATATGTAAGGATTCTATGGAAACGCTTAAATATGATTTCAAGGACAGGCTAAAAAAATTATATTTTTGGATACCAATATCAAGTTGGTACCCGCTCCGCTTATTCTGCTAATGATTGGCTTGAAAATCGATTATTAAATCATTTTTTACGGTCCTACGCTAATTATGATTCTAATTTTAAAAACTTGATGACTTGTGATTCAGGAATTTTCAAGTTTGTACGCTTTCCTCCGGAAACAACAAACGCAACAAATCGTCCTTTTTTTGCACTTTTTGCCACAAATCGTGCGAATAGTACAAAAAAAGACAAATCCGCCCCGCAAATATCCAAAACAAGTACGCAAAGATTGGTACAGAAGGCTACTATCAATCGAATGAACGGTTACCATAAACAACTGTCAAACATGATATCCAACACGGACAATCATCCATCGCCCGTATATAAATGATCGTTGCAACCAGTTGTGAATATATTCAATCAATCATCAAGACGCCAACAACAGCTAGCTAATTTGAGCTAAAATGACTACCAACCCGAAGAAATATGATTTTACAGGAAAAGTCGCTCTGGTCACTGGATCAAGTTCCGGTATAGGGGCAGCTATTGCTATGCAATTTGCCCAATACGGAGCAAAGGTCACCATCCACGGGCGTAATGTCGATGCACTGAATGAGGTGGCTAAGAAGATCCATGAAGCTACCGGCCATCAACCATTGAAAGTTGTTGGAGATTTTCTGGACCATTCTCTGCCGACCAAATTGATCGAGGAAACTATTGCCGAATATGGAAAATTGGATTTTCTGGTCAACAACGCTGGCGGTGCTTCGCCCAACGAATCTTTGGATAATCCGAATATTATGGACAATTATGATAAAGTTTTCGGTTTGAACATCCGTTGTATCGTTCATCTAACAAGTTTGGCTCATCCACATTTGGAAAAAACCCAAGGAAACATAATCAATATTTCCAGTATTGCTGGCATTCGACCGGTAAATAATGATTTCAATGCCCTTGAAAGATGACAAGATCATCGATTGATTGATATTCTTTTCTTGTCTGTTATCATCTATAGTATGGCTTGATTTATAGTCCGGCCAAAGCTGCTTTGGACATGTTCACCAAAGTTTCGGCAGCAGAACTTGGCCCCAAAGGTGTGCGAGTCAATTCAATCAAGTAAGTGTGCTCATTTTTCTGATTATTCAAATCTTCAAACCATGTCAATGTGTTTGATTTACTAGTCCCGGTCCTGTTTTAACTGGTTTTATGCGTTCCATGGGAATGGATGCACCAATGGAAACCATGAAAGATAAAATAGCGGAAATGACCGCACTGAAACGTGTTCCCGGTCCGGAAGAAATCGCCAATTTGGCTTCATTTTTAGCATCATCCGATGCCGCCAACATAACCGGTTCGATAGTTGTTAGCGATACCGGTGCTTTGGTTAGAAAAGCTATGCCAAATCTTACTGAAAAAAAATAATCATTGTTCATTTGCTATGAAAATCAATAAAAACTGTTGTCGAAAACTTTCAAACAATATCATTTGTCAATTTTATCATCACGGTGGTTATTTTTCCTAACCGTAGACTCTCACTTTGCGTAACTTCAACTGGTTTCCATTTACTTTTGCTCTCCAGGAAGGACTACTATTGATTATAACAGCGAAAAATGATTCCTTTGCGTGCAGAGTATCGCGACGAATACAAGGTCGTCTGATAATTTCAAGCTTTTTTTGTTCACACCATTGATCGAGTGCCCAAAATGGAATTCGCTTTTTTGCATTGAAAATGAATGCTATGAACTCAAATTGCTTGCTGTTCGACGACGATCAACCGACGCCCATCTACTGCTTTTGTATAAAAGATCGTTGCAACCAGTCAGGAAAAGCCAAATCGAAGCAACCATCAAGACAAGAACAGCACAGCTAGCTAATTTGAACAAAATGACTACCAATCCGAAGAAATATGATTTCACAGGAAAAGTCGCTCTGGTCACTGGTTCAAGTTCCGGTATTGGGGCAGCTATTGCCATGCAATTTGCCCAATACGGCGCAAAGGTCACCATCCACGGGCGTAATGTCGATGCACTGGATGAAGTGGCACAGAAGATCCATGAAGCTACCGGCCACCAACCATTGAAAGTTGTTGGTGATTTTCTGGACCATTCTCTGCCGCCCAAATTGATCGAGGAAACTATTGCCGAATATGGAAAATTGGATTTTCTGGTCAACAATGCTGGCGGTGCTTCGCCCAACGAATCTTTGGATAATCCAAATATTATGGACAATTACGATACAGTTTTCGGTTTGAATGTTCGTTGTGTCGTTCATCTCACAAGTTTGGCTCATCCACATTTGGAGAAAACACAAGGAAACATAATCAATATTTCCAGTATTGGCGGCCTTCGACCGGTAAATAATAATCTCAGAAGATCGATTGATTGATCGGATTTTTTTTCTTGTCTTGTCTGTATCATCTTCAGTTTCTCACGATTTATAGTCCGGCCAAAGCTGCTTTGGACATGTTCACCAAGGCTTCAGCAGCCGAACTTGGTCTCAAAGGAATTCGAGTCAACTCCATCAAGTAAGTCTTTCCGTGTTCCGAAGCTCTAATTTAGTTGATTCATTTGAACCAATCCTAGTCCCGGCCCAGTAATGACTGGTTTTATGCGCTCAATGGGTATGGGTGAATCGATGGAAAACGTCAAAAATACCCTTGCAGAAACAACAGTGCTGAACCGTGTTGCCGGTCCGGAAGAAATCGCCAACTTGGCTTCATTTTTGGCATCATCCGATGCTGCCAATATAACCGGTTCGATAATTGTCAGCGATGGCGGTGTTCTGGTGAAAAAAGCTATGCCAAAACTAACTGAATGATGATTATAATTGTTTCAATTGTAGTCTTTATATTAAATATTAATAAAATTGATGTCCAAATAAACTATTTATCGTCGCAATGGTGATCTAGTCGGGATTGTCGCGATTATGATTGCTTGCGTAAAGAATCGCAGCAGCGGTATATTGAATCAATCATCCTAAGGTGTCCTTGTAGACTATCATCGGTGCTTAGCAAGTACGGATTATTTTTGTTCTAAAAGTACAAACATTTATGTCTGAGAGGAACAGAAATATTTGATGGTTTAACACCCATCGATGTACATTGTACCACCACCATTATCAATAAATATTTAGCATGTGTGGCACAAATTAGGTCTTTTTCGAAAACAAAGAGTCGTTTCTAAGCAATTTAGTCGGATAATGATAACGATAAAAAAATATCCCACGTATAAATACCGAGCTTAACTCTATTTATTTGCACCAAAAGGAATACCACAATGTCTACCCAAACCAATCCGAAGAAATATGATTTTACCGGTAAAGTTGCATTGGTGACCGGATCCAATTCTGGCATTGGTGCTGCCATTGCATTGCAATTAGCTCAATATGGTGCCAAAGTCACAATCCATGGTCGGGAAGAGAAAACCTTGAACGAAGTTTCTGCACAAATCAAACAGGTGGCCGGTCAAGAACCATTGATCGTTCAAGGCGACCTTTTAGATCAATCACTACCGGTCAAATTGATCAACGAAACCGTTTCCAAATTTGGCAAATTAGATATTTTGGTCAACAATGCTGGTGGAGGAATGCCCGACGATTCTCTAGCGAACGAGAATCTTATGGATGGTTATGATAAAGTTTTTGGACTCAATGTTCGTCCTGTCATTCATTTGACACAATTGGCAGTTCCACATTTGGAAAAAACCCAAGGCTGTATCATCAATATTTCGAGCATTGCTGGAATCCGTGCGGTGAGTTTCAAATTTCGTTTCGGAGAAAGAGCGACTGCAATTATTATGATTTCAGTACTCGCCAATATACAGTTCTTCCAAGGCAGCCCTGGACATGTTCACCAAAGCTTCAGCTGCTGAACTTGGCTTAAAAGGAATCCGAGTCAATTCAATCAAGTATGAATAAATCAATCAATTCCGGAAATCGAATATCTGGAATTAATCATTTTTTCTCCCGAATAGTCCCGGTCCTGTTTTGACGCGCATTTCACGTTCGGTTGGTATGGGTGAACATGCACCGGATAGTATGAAAGAAATCCTAAAATCGTTATCTTTATTGAACAAATTGGCATATCCGGTTGAGATTGCAAATTTGGCTTCATTCTTGGCCTCATCCGATGCTGCCAACATAACCGGTTCGATCATTGTCAGCGATACTGGATGTTTGGTCAAAAAAGACATCCCGAATTTGGAAAAGAAACAGTAAAATATGCTTATTTCCGGGGTTTTTAGCCAAATTCGGTCCAAAGATTTTAACAATAATTCACCTGTTGATCAATAAACATGATTTGAGTTTCATTTATCCTATCCGTAATCCATTATGGTAGTGTTTAATGCATTTGGTAGATGTGGTATTCTGTTTCCAAGTAACTGCAATCATCATATTTGATGCACTTAAATTACTGCCAAATACTTGATTGTCTGTTTGGAGGACCAATGCCATTGCAGATTGTCTATAAAACTGTTGTCGGAGTGGAAAACCTGTTTCATTTGCATTCATAGCTCTTCAAGGCATCTTGGCAACTCCTAAATTTGCAAACAAAAAATGAGCGAAAACAACAGCAGAAAAAATGATTTTGAAGGTAAAGTTGTTTTGGTGACCGGATCAAGTTCCGGCATAGGTGAAGCTACGGCCATCCAATTCGCAACGGATGGTGCCCAAGTAACCATCCATGGTCGAGATCGAGAAGCGTTGGAAAAGGTTGCGCAAAAGATTCAACAAGTTGCCGGACGAGAACCATTACAAGTGGTTGGTGATTTATCCGAAGAATCGACAGCAGCGAATTTGATCGAGAAAACCATCGAAAAATTTGGCCGTTTGGATGTTTTGGTCAACAATGCTGGTATGGGTTCAAAAAATGGTGGTGTCTTCAGTCCAGGATTGATGCAAGAATTCGATTCAATAATGGCCGTCAATCTTCGTGCACCGGTCAATCTGATTCATCTGGCTGCACCGCATTTAATCAAAACCAAAGGAAATATCATTAATGTTTCCAGTAACATCGGTATAAAACCTGTAAGTATCTAGTGATTCTCAAGAATTTGACTTCAATCTATTGTGATTAGTTCATCCTGGTTTACAGTGCTTCGAAGGCTGCTCTTGATATGGTCACCAAAACTGCTGCTCAAGAACTTGGCCCCAAAGGAGTCCGAGTGAATTCTGTCAAGTAAGTTTTAAAGAATCCATAGTTTCCATGTTGGTGATACCTAACCATTCTCGTTTTAATACAGTCCAGGCATAACTTTGACCAATTTCTCTCGTTTCATTGGTGATCCGAATTTTTTCCGAGCTCATCAAGAAATGCTAAAGAAACAGATTCCGCTGAATCGTTTGGGCGAATCGGAGGATATCGCTAATTTGATTACATTTTTGGCCTCGGATCGAGCTAAAAATATCACCGGAGGTATCCACGTTAGCGACGGTGGATGGTTGTTGGGTACAAAACCAGAAATGATCGATCTGCTGCCCAAAAACTGACATCAATCAGACATATTACTTGATTTGATTTGAAAATGGTTTTTTCCGATTGTTTTCGATAATAATAAATGTTTTACCATTAAAAAATGACACTTGTTGAAATAAGAGCTTAATTTTTGTATCCTCATTCATTCTTTGAAATGCACCAAGTACATTTCAAATTATCATCAGTGATTATCCGTCCTGATGAACAACATTGTATCCGCTACATGCGAGGGAGAAAATCAAGGTCGTCGAGGATTTGTATTCCTCTAAAACTACCAAGCTGAATCTAACCAGACATCCATTGATTGCAATCTTCCTTCTACGACAGCTTCAGAACAGTGATCATCAAAAACATGAGCGACGGAAAGTTAAATAAAAAATATGATTTCGAAGGGAAAGTTGTTTTGGTAACCGGATCAAGTTCCGGCATAGGTGAAGCATCTGCCATTCAATTTGCTCAATATGGCGCCAAGGTTACCATACATGGTCGGAATCAAGAAGCCCTGGGCAGGGTCGCCCAAAAGATTCAACAAATCTCTGGACGAGAACCGCTACAGGTGGTTGGTGATTTGCTTGAAGAATCAACTGTAACGAATTTGATCGAGAAAACAATTGAAAAGTTTGGTCGTTTGGATGTTTTGGTCAACAATGCTGGCATGGGCTCCCGAGGCAATGTCTTTAGCCCGGATTTGATGCAAGAATTCGACAAAATCATGACCGTCAATCTTCGTGCTCCGGTTCAATTGATTCATTTGGCAGCACCACATTTGGTGAAAACCAAGGGAAACATTGTCAATATTTCCAGTGTGATCGGAATCAAGCCTGTAAGTTTGTGGTGATTTGATTGAATCTGTTTCAATTAACATCAAAATCCCTCGATCAATTTTGATCAATTTTACTACCAGTACATCCTGGTGTATAGTACTTCCAAGGCCGCTTTGGATATGGTTACCAAAACCGCCGCTCAAGATTTGGCTCCCAAAGGCGTTCGTGTGAATTCCGTCAAGTGAGTGTCTATCCTCATTGTCAAGGGTGTTATTATTAGTATTATTATTATATTTAATTGTTCTGAATTAAACGTAATAGTCCGGGCGTAACATTGACCAACTTCCCTCGTTCTTTTGCCGATGCTAATTTTTTCCGTGACCATAAGGAGATGATCAAAAAACAAACTCCATTGAATCGTTTGGCGGAACCAGAGGATATTGCCAATTTAATTTCATTTGTGGCCTCAGATGATGCCAAAAATATAACCGGAGCGATCTATGCCAACGACGGTGGAGCATTGTTGGGCGCTAAACCAGAGCTGGTTGATTTGGCGACAAAGAACAATCAATAATCACCACTACAAAAAAAAATTGAAATTATTCCCATGATAATCAGTGTCTGTAAAATTGATTGGCAATAAATTTCTATTGATACTTTCAAAATTGATGCCTATTGGTAGGATTGTTTGCAAGTACATTTGTGTTTTCTGGCGATCAGGCGATGATAATTTAATTATCGGGTTTCGATTAGGGCGAATGCATTTTCGGTTAGTGAACAAAACACTTAGTACCATTGGATTTAGCATACAGTTTGCCAGGCGTATCCGGATAAAACAAAAAGATGAGCGACAAAAAGTACAACTTCGACGGTAAAGTAGCTTTGGTGACCGGATCAAGTTCGGGAATCGGTGCGGCGGCAGCCATACAATTCGCCAAAAATGGTGCCAAAGTTACCATACATGGTCGTAATCAAGAAGCATTGGAAAAAGTCGCCCGAAAAATTCAACAAGTTTCCGGACAAGAACCAGTACAGGTGATCGGTGATTTGCTTGAAGAATCAACCGCGGTGAATTTGATCGAGAAAACTATCGAAAAATTTGGCCGTTTGGATGTTTTGGTCAACAATGCCGGTATTGGGGAAAGTTTCACATCGATCCATGATGAACAATTATTGTCCAACTATGATAGAATTATGGGTGTCAATGTTCGATCTGTTCTGCAAATGATTCATTTGGCTGCACCATATTTGGAAAAGACCCAGGGAAACATTGTTAACATATCCAGCGTTGCTGGTTCAAAACCGGTAAGTCCCTAAAACCTACTTGGACCAATTTCTAATTGTTATTTAGTTCAAACTGATTTATAGCACATCTAAAGCTGCGCTAAACATGGCCACGATGAATATTGCTCAAGAACTAGGGCCGAAAGGTGTTAGAGCCAATCTGGTCAGGTTGGTTAGCTGGTTGACTGATTTTGATTCAATTATGTTTTGTTTAATTTTCCGATAAACATTTTTTTGCAGCCCGGGACCGGTTTTCACCAACTTCACCAGCTCATATGGAATGCCGAATTTGTTCAAGACTCATGAGGAAGTGTTTAAAAAAATGACCGCCCTCAATCGCATTGGAGAACCAGAGGATATTGCCAACGTGATCGTATTTTTAGCTTCGGATGATGCCAAAAACATCACCGGAAGTAATTTTGTCAGCGACGGTGGAACGCTAGTGGGTTCTAAACCACCAAGACAACCGAATGATGCTAAAGGCGGACATGGATGTCACTCAAAGAATCAATGATTGAATTTATAATTCCATTTTAATGTTAAATGAATGCTCATTCGAATTGAAAATAAAAATATATTCTAAAATTGTTGGTCTGTTAGAGCAGGGGTGAGCAACCTGCGGCCAATCAAGCCAATCCGGAAATGGAAGGAAAAAAAAGAAAAGGAAAAAGGAAAAGGGACATTTGCCTACAAGGCCTAACGCTACAATTGCTTCATTGTGATTTGACCCGATGACGAGACATACTATAAACAGGCGGAGAAAATGTATTCCTCTCTCTGATTGGTCCAGTGATGATTTGAACATACTATACTATACTATACTATAAACAGCAGAAGAAGGTGTAGTTCTCTCTCTGATTGGTGCAGATTGAATGATTTGAACCGATGACGAGACACACCATAAACCTATGTAACCAGTACTTGTCTGTGCATGTTTGATGCCTATAACAACCGTTCGCCCCTCGGATTGGTCCAATGTGATGATTTGACATGATGACGAGACACACTATAAACAGTAGAAGAAGGTGTATCCCTCTCTACTACTGGTCAATTGTGATGATTTGACACGATGACGAGATACACTATAAACAACAGAAGAAGGTGTATTCCTCTCTCTGATTGGTTCAATGTGTTAGGACACGGTATTCGAGTTTCGATTATGGCGTACGCCTTCTTGGTTATTGCGTGTAAAACAAAAAATTTATTGGCAAATTGTCTGTCTGTTAGAGAATCGAGAGTTCTAAGTTAAAATTCTAAGATAAAATTCTAGGATATCGTTGACGGAATTCATCAAATCGAGTACATTCATTAAATAATTCCTTAAATTCCCAAGGAAACATCATAATTATGATTATAACGAGAAAGATGGCCAAACTCAACAATACTGCTAAACTTATTAAGAATAACATGACCATTTTGACTGTAAATAAACCACAGAATCAGAATTGAACATAAAAAAATGATCCAATCATTGCATGATACTTACATAGAAAAGAACCTCGACTCAGAATGTTCGGAAAGTCTCCATAAATGAAGGTTTTGACCAGGTGAAACTTATTATCTGAAGAATTTGTACGAAAAACGTATATGAAATCTTTGGTGAATAGATAAAGATGGGATTTTTCGGCAAAACCACACATTATGATCAGGTTAAATGTTTCCATTCCATGCGGACAAACGATGGTAGCATCTCCCAGCCTGGAATAAAATGCTTGCTGTTTTTCCGAGTAGCAGAACAAAGCCATTATTTGTGATCTGTCAGGTAATAAATCAGTATATGAATGACTAAATTCACCATATGTCAAAGATATATGGTGTAGCCGCAATTGTTGGCCATCATTTTCGAACAGGAAAAAATATCTCGTGTTGGTCGATATAAACAAGTATAGTGAATCGTCCTTGAGACTTCTGATAGGATTCGGGAATCCGCAACCCTCTTCTGCAAAGATATCCGAGCAATTGACGAAGAATTTGCTCGCATAGTGGTGAAAATAAATGTTAAGATTTAAGATAAATTTTTTGGTATTGTAGGCTGGATTGGAATTTGGGATCAGTGCGAATGTTGTTGTTATGGATTTTTCGGTATATTTGGAGACCAAAATGTTAAAGATTCCAGGCCATTTTTTGCGCAGAGGTTCTGGTTTGATTTCTTTAAAATTCAACTGCTCAATCATGCCGTATTTGTCTTTTTGTAGTTGTTTAGTTTCATAAACCATAAGATCATTGTCCACCAATACGATACTTGAATTTGCAGCCGAACCGATCGCTCCGATCATTTTGATGTTTCTTTTTATTTGTAGATATGCAAACTGTTCATAAGTTGTAGGCTCATAATAATCATGTCGACCATGGACCAAAGTCTGGAGCCAAATCATCATCATACAACATAATACGGTTTGCAAAAACATTTCAACTCGAATTAACAAAAATTCAAACTAAAACTTCAATTTAAAACCCTAAAACCAATCTAATTGCGTTTTCTTTTTCGAATCTGTTCCGATTGAATTAATTTTGAGTTTGGTGAAATTTGAATTTATTTAGTGATTTAGCCCACCAACAGATGGCGCGTGAAAAACAAACAAAAAAGCTTCAAATTCAATTTTTTCATTATAAATCAAATTGTGGAACCACTGGAACCTTGGTTCCAGTTGGCGAAAACCGATGGACAATACAACAACAATATAGCCAATCAAGATTCTACCTAAGCAAAATTATTATCATTTCTGTTCTTTTTTTTGACGTTTGACAGGTGAAGAGAACGGATATTCTTCACCGTTGTTTACTATAGTGGCAGTTTGTTTAAGAGCTTTCATTTTAGGATGTAGATTTTTGTTTCGATATCAAACCAAAAGCGAAGAATGTCTATTTATCTTGTCAATTCAATGAATTTTTCATTACTATTTATTTGGCGGTTGTTTTTTTTTGGTTTCGGAACTTATTTCATCCAATTACTATTGACCAATAATAATGGTAGTTAAAGTAATGATGATGATTGTAGTATGGAGTAAAGCCTTTACTGAAGGCCTGTTCATTAACCCATCCTGCCATCCATCCAAAGCAAGAAGAACATGTCGTCCAGCCTACAATTCATAAATGACCAATCCCACAGCGTATTGAAAATAGAAGAAAAGCTTCTTAAAAGGAGGAGACTCAAGCAAAAAAGGAGAGGCGATGCCGGTATTAGTCAGAGTTCAAATGGTCGCTAGCCATTTGAACCAAAAAGAAATCCCAAAGTATAAACCAGGCAAAGTATACTTGTCATGTATTTGCCGTGTGATCAGTGAGAAATAAGAAACGCCCACTATTCATTCAAATAATTCTTGTTTGGCGGTCATCTTGGCATATCTGATATCATTCACTTTTTGCCGAATATCTGCCTCTCTCCCGCTCTCTCGCTGTTCGGAATCAACATTGTATAGTTCAATGGATTCGGTATCTGACGCCCACCACCACCTCTGCCGATCCCGGAATAATGGTCACGTAGATTTTGGCGGATGAATAGTGTTTGGTTGTTTGTTTGTTTGTTCGGCAAATATATTTTTATAAATAATATTATAAATTGAAGTATATAATGTTTGGTTGTTTGTCGCCCGAAACCGCCACAAAAAAAATCTATCTATTCCGAATGAATTCTAGTTTCTTTTTCTTCTTTTTTTCTATTGTAGAAGAAAGGGGAGGGGAATCTTAGTGTATTGGAACACGTTGGTGTTGGTAGTTTCTTGGTTCTGGTTGTGTTTCTGAAAATATTCCAGAAGTTGTCAGGCAACAATGACAATGAACAACGACAACAACAACAAAAATGCCCCGAAAATAACCGAGAGGGGTGGGGAAAGGAAAGGGAAGAGAAGAGAAGAAAGCCAACGCCAAAAATAGAAAATAAACATGATCACCAACATGATGGTGTGACAATGTGAAAAAGAGAGAGAGAGAGAGAGAATATTATGTATGTGTTCCATGGTGGTTGCGGTGTAATATATTTTCTTATTATTATTATTATGCGGATTTGTAAAACGAAATTCACTATCAGATATGATTATGTAATAAATAATTTTACTGCAAATATTATAGTTTGTGTAAAAGGTTGTTTGGTGGTGGTGGTGGACATTCTTTCAATGATGTTGTGGCAAAAGCAGAATACTAAATGCGAGTAAAAAGACAAATTTTTCATTTGAAGAATTTTTTTTTATTCAAAAATGTAAATTCAACTAAAACACACATCCGAAACAACAACGCGAACAACAACAAGAATGGATGCCCATTTGTCTGGTGTCTAGTGTTGAATGTCATTTTTCATATTTTTTCCAACTTTGTCTTTAAATTTAGCTTTTTGATTCTGCTTATTGCACAGAGGTGTCCAACCAAATTTTTTCCGCGAAAATGCAATGCAGTGAAGCCAACTTTCAAGGGTTCAGGGGCAATTCTTTGCGCACGTTATTCCGACCAAGCTCCGATTCGAAGCGCGCGAAAAATTTTTTTTCCAAGAATATGCAATTCAGTGATGTCAACTTTTCAAAACAAGGCCCAAAAAACAGAACGGGAAGCACGAGAGAATTTTCTTCCGCAAAAATGCAATGCAGTGAAGCCAACTTTCAGGGGCACAGGGGCAATTCTTTCCGTTTTTCCGACCAAGCTCCAATTCGAAACGCGCTAGAATTTTTTTTCCAAGAATATACAATGCAGTGAAGTCAACTTTCAAAACAAGGCGCGAAAAACCGAACGTGAAGCGCGAGAGAATTTTTTTCCGAGAAAATGCAATGCAGTGAAGCCAACTTTTAAGGGGATTTCAGGGCTTCAGAACCTTTGATTCGCCAGCAAATTCTATGGAATTTTCTAATGAATTGGGATATGGGGCAAACTAGACTCACTTCTAATGAAGTAAGTTCGCATGTTGGTGCGAATAGCCGTGCTGTAAGGGTTAAAACATCACCATTGCCAAGTGTTGCGCATGGTGTTCAAGAAACTCTGAAGCGAGTCTTGTATGAGCTCATGAGCAACGGGTTGGGCGTCTCTGGCTTATACTTTTTTTGGTCGGACCGGATTCTGGAATATTGCCCATTGGAAAGCGCCGTAACAGTTACCACATTCGGATTCTTGGTCTAGCCTAGCTCAAACTCAAGCAAAGAATAAATGCTAGATTGGGAAGGAAAGAGAACGATGCTGCTTCCGGTTCACGGAATAATCGCGACTAACCAGGACAGGAAACCAAAAGAGAAACAGAGACGTTTTAGGATAAATGCTCAATGAACGGAAATGAATCATAGCATCATTCATATTGTTGCTGAACCCTTTGAAACCAGGCGTAGAATTATCAAATTAACTGTATCCATTTTTTTTCGGCGATAATAACAAAGTTTTCCAGGATCATCATCAGGATCCAGTTTCGGTGGCGATGATCAAGGCCCGATCACAGACGTTTTCATCGGAAATTCATTGATTATAACCGGGCTAGGGGTGCAGTGTACGCCGTAATTGAATTCAGATCATCACCATCAAATAGAATGATGATGATAATAATAATAATAATAATAATAATGATCATTTATATTCCAAATGTGATTGTACTCCTCTCTCGGATCATGACGATGATGGAGATGAAGTGGTTTTGGACCAAAATTTTCGCATCTCTCTCTCTCTTACTCTTTTTCCGTTAATCGGATTCCAATATGAATATGAATTTTCAATTTCCAAGTTCTCTCGCTGCTTCAACAACGTTTGGAACATATGAACAATGTACAGAATTAATAATCACCATGATTGTTATTATGGTTATAATTGTATTATTGTTCTAGTTGTTCCAGCATTAGCATAACATCATTCAATGAAATGCAGGGAAACCGAATAAAAATTCGGAACTCGGAATTCGTATTCGTGCAAAAAAAATTACGTAGTCTTCGCGTTTGGGCCCATAAAAAGTCCCAAAAAGGCGGGAAAATATTTGCTCTTTTTTATCAGTGTGAAATTGTAAAGGTTTTTTCCTGGGAATGTTCCACGAACATTCTCATTTCCTGGTTTCTTTAACTTATCTTTCTTTGGTTTTATTTTCTCGCCTTGGAAAAATAAAACCAAGACAAACTATCGTCGAGGCTGTGCTGAACAAATCGTTTTTGGGTTAAGGCGTGTACAGGATGTTCCGCCTCTCCTCCTCCCTGTTCCAGGATCAATAGTGGCCAAAGTGAGCCAAAAAACAAATCGTTTTTTCACAAATACGACAAGAGTCAATAAATATTAATAGTTATACAGGGCAATAGAGGACAGATTAAAAAAAAGGAAGAAAGAAGAGCTAGAACCTTATAGTTCAAGAAAACAAAAGCAGAAAAGAGTTTGAAAGATTAAAATTAGCAGAAAGTAGAGCGCGAACCCGAAAAAAATGCTGGTTGAAAAGCAGGCAGACATAGGGACCGGGCAAGACGGAAAAAAACGATCATCATTATTTTCGTTTTCTTGGTGATGATGATGATGATGATGATCATCATCAATAAATACCATCCATGTGCCAATATAATAATAGCTCTGGCTTGATCCTGAAGATACGGTATTCGAGATTGGAAACTTCATCCGACCAAGAGAACCACTCTTTTTTCTCTGTTACTGTCTCCCCGGGACTTTACGGATTCTTTTCGGTTTTTTTTTCTGTTAAATATTTTTTTCCGTTGATAAACTTCTTTGGAACAACGAATAACTGACTGAAAAAACTATAAATCTTTTGATCGATGTTTCATAGACACCGAAATGGCGGCTGTCGGTGTTGCATTTTCTCTCGGTTACTGTTCCGTATTCGTGGTCTGATATAAAGAACATCAATATGGTCCTCTCCTATTGGTTCCTGTTTCGGGATTCACCTATTTGTTAATAATTATTTTCTTGTCCGAGCTGGTGATAATAATTAATCAAAAAAAAGTAGAAGAAAATCTACAAGGATTCTGGCAACATTGGATAGCCAAAAGAAGAAAAAATGATGGAAAAAAATGAAAACATTATCATTGCTGGACATATTCAATCAGTGTGTGTGTGTGTGCGTGTGTGGTGTGTGTCCATTTCCTCTTTTTTTCGGTTGATCTCTCGCCTCGCGGATGTAAAATGTTGTCCAATGTATTGCAGAGTCGAAAGGGAAATGATGATCAATCATTCTTAGGGTACAATAATAATAATAATAATGCTCAAAACATTCTGAACAACGAAAACAGGGAAAAAAATGCTGAATTCAAACTTGACTTCCGGTTCCGGTCAACATGGCGTTTGCTCGCGAAGATTTGTGGCCATCATTGGATTCAATAATCAATTTTTAATTATGATCACCACAAACCAAACGCACAAAGTTAGAAACGAACAACATTAAGGACAGAAGATCCAGAATGAATGGGTTGATTGGTTTGATGTTTGGAAAGCAGTAACAGCCTGGATTCTTTTTTGTGCTAACGTAAGTTCCTTTTCCATTTTGAGCCCCAGAAATAGATTCAAGTGAAGACCATTAATTTTTACCTCAATGGTGAAACAATGGTGAAACAAACCAAATAACCAACAAACCAAAAAAAAGGAAATTTATATGAAAAAAATAAGAACCAAAGCGATCCCATCTTTCTTCTATTCTGTTTCCAATGGATGAATGCATGAAGATCAATTATCATCAATTATTGACCAACCAGGCCGAATCGAACACGCCATCCACAATGGTACATATTGAAGAGAAGAAGGCAAAAGTTTCCGCAAAGTTCGAAAGTACCAAAAATGTTGGTGCATTCGGACCATAATTTTCGCATTTAGCTATAATCTTCTTAGATTTTTAGATTTTTATTATCCTGAATCCATCTGAATCATGATGGAAATGCCATATTTACAATTCAAGAATCAATCTTTTTATTTTGATTCGAATCTAGAACCTGCCAGGCAGAGAAAGCCATTAAAAATTTGGGATATCGTGATTGTTGGTCCGTATACCAACAGAATCCACTGTAGAACCATCATCATTATCGCCACCATCAGAGCCATCATTCCATTAATGTTTTAATTTGTTTTTAATATAATCCTGGCCCACCTCTGTGGCCCTCACCTGCACAACCGTCGACTCTATTTCTCTTGGATTCTAAAGCTCGATGATACCTGAACAGGGTCTAGTAGTGTGTTCATTATGAATCCCCATTCGTGTTTTCGAATGCGTTTTGGTTTATACAACCACCATCATCATTAACATATGATTAAGCAAAGAATCCATGATCGTGATCGTATCGTGTTTGGGCGTGGATAGACGACGATCATTTTGTCGGGTAGAAAAAAACGGATCTGTGTTGGTTAGAAAGTTAATTTTCCTTCCCGGAATTTGGTTACTATTCCGAATTGCCCTCAAAAGGGATGTGAGAAAAAAAGGGAGAGTGGCGGAAGAAAAATGATGATTTACATTTTTGTTCAGCGCCCGCAAAAGAAAATCAAGGATCGAGATTTTTGATAAAAAAACCATTTTCAAAGAAAAACTCCATTTCCAGTCTCTAGTCTAGACCAGGGGTGAGCAAACCGCGGTTCGCGGGGCGCATGCGGCCCTTCAAACATTTTAGTGCGGCCCACCAAGCATTTCTAAACAGGACACGAAGCTATATTCCTCGCTCTGATTGGTCTATTGATGATTTGAACTGATGACGAGACACATAAATCGATGAAAAGCGATGAGCTTTAACCAGTACTTGTCTGTGCTTGTCTGACGCCTATAACAACCGTTCTCCCCTCTGATTGGTTCATTGCGATGATTCGACTTGATGACGAGACACACTATAAGGAGGAGACGAAGCTGTATTTCTGCTCTCCTGTTCAGAGATGTCGCCATAGGTCTAACAAAATAGGTAGCGAGCTATTTGAGTAGAAATAGCTTGACTTTTAAATTCTGAGGCGGCCCTAACAACGTTACACGGCGACAGACGAAGCTATCGAAACACATCGAACATCTTAGTGCGGCCCACCAAGTATTTCTAAACAGGAGTGGAAGCTATATTCCTCTCTCTGATTGGTCCATTGATGATTTGAACCGATGACGAGACACATAAACCGATGAAAAGCGATTAGCTTTAATTAGTACTTGTCTGTGCTTGTTTGACGCCTATAACAACCGTTTTCCCCTCTGATTGGTTCATTGCGATGATTCGACTTGATGACGAGACACATTATAAGGAGGAGACGAAGCTGTATTTCTGCTCTCTTGTTCAGAGATGTCGCCATTGGTCTACATTCTACCCTGCTTAATGTCCGACCGCCCAAAAATTTGAAAATTTAAATTGGTCCATTGATTCAAAAGGTTGCTCACCCCTGGTCTAGACCATAATGATGATGATGGCGGTGAAAAATTCGGAACATTCCTTCTATTTATCAAGTTTTTAGTACTTCCATTAGGGCGAACAAAAGCATTGATAATCCGACAGGAAAAAACAAAGCTTCCAGAATCCAGAAATGTAATGACTATGATGGAAAACAATAACGTTCCCAAGAAAATGAGGAGGTTACCAAGCAAAAAGCAAAGGATTATATGATTGATTGACTGTGTATTGGTTTTATGGTATCATAATACATTGGCAGACAAAAACCGAAGCTCTAGTTTTCTCTAGTTTAGTAGTAATAATCTAGGTCCAGTTCTGAAAAGCGAAACCTTTGATCCTTGGCTGAAAACGGTGGTGTTGAACCAAACGATCCATTGTTCTTGGGATCATTGATGGATGAATCCGCCGTGCAGACACTCTGTCTGTTTGCCGATATTATTAGCCAAAGATCTTCTAAGAGTCGCGAGCGCTTTGAATGATGATCCTGTCAAATTTTTTTTTGGTTTCTTGGCGAGGTTACCTCGCGTATTCTTTGGTCAAATCTGATCATCTCAAAAATTGTCGGGCATATTTTTTTTATTTTCATTGGAAATAAAAATAAGAGCTGTATTCCATCAACTTGGAACAGCGACAAAATCAAAAAAGCATCAATAACAAGAATAAAGAATCAAGGGAAAAATCGACATCAAACAATCGAACAACAGTGTATGAATGAAACATCATTCAAGAATAGAAAGAGCCACACCATGATTCTTCAAGCTTCGTTTTGAAACATCAAAATGTTACACGAACAATGTCACGGATGTTGGATGTTGTTATGTGCCCAGTGGTCCCCAACATCTCAACTTTTTGAGATTCTTTTGGTGTTCCGGAAGATCATCAAAAAGTTTTTTCTTAGTTATGTGTGTCTGTGTGTTAGCTACAATCATGTTTCATGCCTTGAAGCCAAGCACATAAACCAGACTTCTATCGGAAAATGGGATTGTTGCATAATAATAATAAAAAAAAAGCAAAGCCTAAACTTTTGCAGAGTGTGAACATTTAGTATCAAAAATAATGTAAATCAAACGGAATCTGGTATGGCTTGGTATATCTGCGTGGGTGCGTTCCAGCGTTTCTGGAATGTTTCCAGGTGATGTATGGAGAAGGCCTCCATTATCACCAAACAGAAAAAAAAATTACTGGATTAATATTCTTGTTACATAATACAAATATTTGGTTCACATTCTGGTTGTTCCAGTCAATTTGAACATTCATCATGAACCAGAAACCTGGAACGTCTGTGGGTTGTTCCAGAGAATGAGAATAGAAACACCAATTAACATGATTAGAGGAGACATAACAAACAACACTGGACAGACAATGGATATAACATGACAGAGAAGAATCTTCTTTTTTGTTTTGTTTTCGCTTTTCGGGCTTCTCGGGCTCCTTTATTTCTGCAAGTCCAGAAGTCTGGAGATGATTGTCCGGAGAAACATTTCTAAATAACGATAATAAAATAAAAAAAAACAGCAGCAATGCATCTTCTTCTTCTTGTTGTTGTTGTTGGATCCCAACAAACACAGAATTTGCTTTTAACCAAACGAATAAAAGAGAAAAAATGGCTAATGTTCGGTGTTGGTCAGTTGGTCGGTTGTTTGGTTGTTTGCACCTCCTTTTCCTTTTCCTCTCCTGACACACAAATGAATACAGTATACATAGACACTTCTAATCGAATAATATGAAAGCTACCGTGTGTGTGCGTGTGTGTTCCAACATGGCTGATCCGACAACCAAACAACATCAACATCGACGACAAAATAACAACAACAACAATCGTTGGCCATTTTTATTGTGTTTGGTATTTTTTTCCGGTCTGGAATCGGAACAGAGACAGCGGAAAATAAGAATATAAAGTAAGTTGCCAATTAATGTGTCGATAAAATGCAATTATTTAGTTTGTTTCTTCAGTGGCTTCAATGGCTCTCTCTCTCTTTATTGGTTCCATTGGTTTTTGTTTGTTTGTTGTTTGTTTTTTACCACGTTGATTTCAAAGTTGTTCGGGTTGTTCATCCATATCTTGTTTGGGTTCAGACCACCAGCGTATCAACACATTCTCATCAAAATCAATAGGGAAAGCAATGGTTAGCTTGGATTGGCATTGGTTGTTGGTGTGGCTATCGGTGATGTTGTGGTGGTGGTTGTGGTCGTTATCGTAGAATATTGACATGCCGCAGACGAAGATATTGCCGCTATCATTTGATGTTGTTGCAGAGCATGATGATGAGCCAGATGGCCAGAATTCATACTGGCCGATGATGTCGATGGATTGGTCGGCACAAAAATATAGGATTGTGGCGGATGGCCATTGTGAATGGATGCCGATGCTGATGAACGTGGTAATGTTCCGAATATGTTCGGATCATTCGATGATGATGAACAAGATGATGATGATGGAGCCGGCGGTGGCAATTGTACATGCGGTGATATTGGTTGGTAATGATGATGATGATGATGGTGGTTGTAAGATGATCGTAATAAGGTTGATGTCCGTGATGATGATGAGGATGATGATACGCCTTGTGCTCCATACGCCCCATTAGATGATGCTATGATTATGGATCTTGGGGATGAACAATTTCCCGATCCGGTATTATTGGGATGATTGAAAGAATACTTTCGTGTTGGCGATATATGAATTATGTTACCTATATTGTATCAATTTTAATTATAAAAGAAACAAAAAGAACGTTTTTTCAATTATAAAGCACAAAAAGATAAGAATCCTGCATAATCCTACAAAGCTGCTTCTGCTACTATTGCTCCATGACATTGTCATTAGTGAAAAACGAGCACATGCTCCGGGAACTAATAATCCTTTCAATTATTCCGGAAGGCCGTTTTTTCTTGGTTGTTTTAGGCTTCAGAATCCTGGAAAGATAAACTTTTTGAATCAATGATTCTGATGGAAAAACAACATGGTACAAGAAAGCACATAGGGGTTTCTTTGTTTTTCCAGGTAAACTACAGAATCTTGCAAACAAGAATCCGACACAACAGCAAGCATGATAACCAAACCAGGCTGTAGCAGAATTGGCGATTCTGGTATTGTCGCAGACTGAGGGGTTTCCATGTTTAATTAGTTTTGATATTTGTTATGTTTCATATCTATGTTGGAACGGCCAAACGGGCATTGATGGTAGGGTTTTTTTTGTATCCAATTTCCCATTTTCTCATTTGGTCTTTCTCGCTGATAATGATGGCCAGAACAAAGACCAAGATTGGGTTAGCTAGAATCGCGCACCAATTAGCCGAGAATTCTGCGTTGACAACAGAACCAGAACCAGTGTCCAGTAGCCGTAATGTTTCTAAAATTGTTCGGCCATCCAGAATATGTCCTGTGAATTAGCGGAATCGAATTCATTTTTTTTCTTTCTGGTGCACCGGAAAAAACGAATTCATGAAACCATGTATCCATTCAGCATGAGATCCATAATTGAAATGCCGTTTCCTGTTCGTATTCTCGTATCTTTCACCGTGTTTGGCTTTGGTTTTGTTTGTCGCATCTCAAATTTCCTAAGCATCATCAAGCCCTTTCCTGGCCCGGTGGAAAAGATGTGTGTGTATGCACGATATAAAAGCTATTCATGTTTCGGTTGCACACAGAATTCAGGCTCTTCGCTTACAATTATTATATTTGTATGTTTATTTTTAATTATAAATGCTAATTTTGCCTCTTCTTTATCATTCTGCATGCATTCTTGGATTCTCTTTTTTTTTATCCAAGACAAAATTCAATTCTGTCCATTATTCAAACAGACATTTTATGCTTTGTTGAATAAACAACGGATAAATTTTCTGGTGTCCGTTAACCAGAAAAACAAAAAAAAACAAAAATTCATAAATTAAAACCTTCCAGCCAAGGATAACGTATCCGCCCATATAGATAGACAGACAACAATAATTTCCTCCGTTCTGACGTTTTGAATAATTTCCTTTTTTCAGTAAAATGAATCCCAAGATTCATTTAACCAGATTTTCCGTCCGTCTCTCTTCCACAAGGTTTAGGATGCTCAATTTCCTAGGCTCAGTTTTCATTGCTTTAGCTGCATAACTAAAAAGTTTTTGAAAAGTCGCTTTCGCATCGAGCTACTACTCTTGTCTGTCTATCGTTATCCGGAAAATAAAATCTTTCCGGTGAAAAGATTCTTGACCCACCAGAAAATGATTAATACCATCCGGATCTTTGTCAGATTCCGTACGTCACCACCGGATCCGAGTAATAATGATGATAATTATACGGACGACAGACAGACAGGGGTCGCGGCAAACGCAACTGGATTCTGTGCACTTGCTGTGCTTCCAGAGGTCATAGGTGAAAAAAATTGGATGGAAACAAGCCCACTTGGATGCCATTACACGATCAGAATTGATGATGAATGGAATGGATCAGGGGAAAACCTGGCGCATAATGCCTAAATTACAATAATCCAATTTTAGGTTTGCTCTTCTCTCTCTTTCTCTCTCTCTCCCTTCTCGGTTCCGGTTTTTGGTCAAACAACAACAATACGGTAGATGATGATCATGATTATTTTCAAACACACAAAATACACACAGCTAGAAAACATATGGACATCACGTTCCTGGAACACGCTAGCCCCAACAACTTTGTTACAAGCTATCCAAAATTGGTTGTGGTTGTTACTTTTTTTCCCGGACCGCACGAACATTCTGAAGCCCATCAGAACGATCAAACGAGCATTTATTATTATTATTATTATTATAACTGTTTGCAGTCAAAGTTTTCTGATCAAAAGTAAATATAATCCATAAGATGAAGAATGATGATTATTTCTAGAATCCGTGGATCTCTATTTCCATTTCTCTATTCCTTTGCAAAGATCCGTGCTATGTGTGTTTTCATTAATCCATCCATCTTTGCGTGTATGTGGATGTGGATGTTTATAATCATCTCTTTTTTTGGGCCAAAAGTCACCGACAACGGTGATTCGGGATTGGGCCTCGACCATCCTAAACAACAGACGATCGCGATGATCATCATCGTGATTATGATTGAAACAAGACAATTTTAAAGCGGCCAGTAGCGCACCAACCGTAGACAGAAGTGAGAGAAACAAGAAAAAGAGAGAGAGAGAACGGGCGGGGACAAAAAGAGAAGACGAGAGAAGAGAAGCGAAGAAAAGAGAGAAGAGAAGAGAAAAAGAGAAGAGCCAATAGACGAAATAAGAAGCTTTCAAGTTCAATTAATTTATGGCAATGCCCTTCTCTTCTTATTTGGGGGCTTGTCTTATTTTTTTTCTCTTCTCTTCTTCTCTCTTATTCGTCGTCTCTTTTCTTCAGGCTTTTTAGGCGTAAGTGTTCGGTGTGGGTATGTGTGTGTGCGCGCGTTGATAATAATTAGACAAAATGTGAAAACAGAGAGAAAAAAGCGAGAGAAAAAGAGAGAAAAAAAAGGAGGTCCAGCTTTTACTTTAGATTTTCTTCTTTCTCTCATTATAACACATTGGACCATCATTATCATCTTCGTTATTATTGGGCGAATTGAGAGGAGGTTTTAGTTGGTTGTTTTTCTTATCACTTCATTTTCTTTCTTCAGTTTTTGCTGTTCTTGTTGTTGCTATTTCTGTCTCCTTGTGGTCCTCTTATTGCAAGGAGGGCCACAAGCAGCGATCGCGCGTTTCTCAAACAAGGTCCAGTTTGCAATAGGAAGTCTGGAAACGCTAGTTCAAACGATAGGAACCCTGAAAATTCTCCTTTCTCAATTATTGACCGCGTAAATTGTTGACTAATAAAGTCTTCACTATGAAACTGGGCCAAAAATATGGGCATTTGTTTTCGTGTACAGCCTAAGATTGTTAAGTCAATCAAATAAAGATCTGGGGAAAACTGAAACATTGTGTGTGTGTTTTCTGGCTTTTTCAGCCATCCGGCCAAACAATATGGACAGAAACACTATCCTAGGGTATAGTAATAATAATAAGAGGAACAGAATTACATAAAATGAATGTACTTCAAGCGTTTGAAACAGGGGCTGGCTTCTGTACTTGTGGCTCTAATTGCCACTAGGCCGTGATCACTTATTTATGGCTTAAACAAAGCGGGGACCAAATGGAAACTTGGCTCCCATAAATGCCAATTATTATCTCATCAAATAATTGGTGGAAAAAAAGCTTCTAAAAATATGAATTCATAAATGCTACGAGAACACACAGACACCCACACACAACAACTACAACGATAAAGGTTGGAATAATTGGCGTTTCTTGCGCAAAAATCATGCTGATTGGAGCAAACGAGGGGTCGATACGGAAACCATGCAAATCAGGTTATAATGATTGTTCCGTAACCGAACAACGGGTAATAGGATATCACCGGCACCGGCAAGCAGACATACCTGAAACTTGATCGCTTGAAACCAGCATTGTGGCGGCGGCGGCTGTACTATTATCATTAGTATTGCAACCATCTTTGATGATTTCGGTGGTGTTGTAGCTATTCTTGATATTGATATCATTATCATCAATGTTACTATTATTGTTACCATTATTGGCACCAAACGATATGGTATCGAAAAATTCCGGATTCCCCACCATCGATGGAAGATGGTGTTGTGATTGTTGAATAATAGTTGTTGGATCTGTATGGTTTCCTTGATGATGGTACATAACTGTTTGGATCAGATCCGGTGGTGTTCGATGATGATTATGATGTAGATTCAAATCATAATAGTTTGGCGGCGCCGAAACTTGTGCTACCGATGATGCTGCTGCTGCTGTAGTTCTTTGATGTTTCTTCAACAATAATGCTTTGCCATAATTGGAATTCTTTGTATTGTTGTTGTTGTTGGCATTGGTGGTGGTGGTGGTTTGTATCAATTGATTATCCGATCTGATTGAGCTATCATCATCACCTAAAAGATCCATTCCGTAGCCACCGTTGCCGGCCACCGATGATATTGTATTGTTGGAGAATTCGATCAAATCCATTTGATGATTGGCTTGCTCATCCAACATCATTGGATCATCATCGTTGGTCAAGAATGTTGTTTCTAGCACGGTTTCGTTCATTATGGTCGCTGTTGTTATTGTTGGATCAAGTTGTCGAGAATTCAAGCTTTGATTGGAACGTGACAATGTTGTACTTGTATTCTTTCGTTTGAATGATTCACCGATTCGTTGATTGTTGTTCGTGTTGAGCTGTTGTTGGTGGTGTTCCAGCTTTTGAAGCTTATCATCCAACATAATCAACTCTCTGTTGTTATGGAACGCTGTTGATTGTTGTTGGTGATTTTGTTCCTGTCCATGTTTAGAACGCATTATGGCCACAGTAATCAAAATAATGGCAATGATTACGGTAACGGCCACCGTGCTGATCATAAATCCGACCACCATGTGTTTGTTTCGGAATCTGCCATAACCACCATACAGCTCTTCAAAGAATGATGATTTCCTGCCACGTGCATGTCCATTATTGTCACTATTGTGTCCTTCATAATCAATACGACGTTCGGCGGCCCGCAACGTTTTAGCATCCAATTCTATTCGCATCGGTGAACGCTGCTTACGGTTATTCTGTGCATAGATATTCACTCGTAACGGTGTGTTTGGTGGAAGATCATCAATCAAGAAAGAGAAGCTTCCATTCAACGGGTTCATGATTCGCTTCTCCACAGCGTTGATTGTAACATTCTGCACCAATGAACAAGAAACAACAAAAGTGTGAACAAACAAAAACAATAGAATCATGTCCACCATGCATATAGGATTCTGGAGCCCGGATACTCACTTTGATCAACATTGGTTTTGGTGATAGAGAAAATATCTCACAAATGTAATACGTAGGCGGGTAAACCAATAAATGCGGTTGTTGATTCAATTGATGTGAATTGAATTTTCCGACCAATTCATTTAGAAATAGCATCGATGCAGCCGACCGTAATCCATTCTGGTTGGTTATTGATGGAAACGGTCCGACACCATTCCGATATGTCATCTTGATTGATTGAACATTGTCTGCTTGCTGTTGTTGTTGTTGTTTTTTGTCTTCTTGTTGGTCTGCACCCAATTCGGTTGGCTGCTGATTGAGATCCGGGGCAAAATACATTGAATAAATATCCGATGTGGTCATGTTGGACATGATTGTTTGATCAATCGATGGTGAATGTGGTGGTCCAGATTGACCATTCTGATTGTTAGTTAATCGGCCAGAAGATGAAGAAGAGATGCGCCTTCCATCGTTGGCAACTTCATTTTCTTCAACATCATCAACATTGTTATAGCCCATATCTTCGTTCAAATCATCACCGGAAGCCGGCCCAGAAGACGATTGGTCATCACCATCATAGTGTTTAACCAATTTGAATTCCTCATTCAAAGAGGAGGAGGAGGATGAAGAGGAAGCATTATTTGTTCCACCAAACAAAGATCCATCACAACGGATCGATAATGTTGAATCACTTTGATTGGACACCATACAATCATATGGAAACAATGGTTGAGCAAATGGTACGATCAAATAACGACATGGTTCACGTTGAATACCGATGGAATTTTTCGCCACACATTCTATCAGGCCATACTGTTCACGTGTACGAGGCACATATTCCAAAATGGATCTGTTCGGTGAGCGACAAACAAACAAAGGGGAAACGAGGATTCAAATTTCGACTGAACCAGAAAGACGATCCCCAAGCGGGATTCAAACGGACAGCTTTTTGATTGGAATTTCAACCAGGTACCTGTCCACCAGGACAAAACGGACCCAGAATCTGGATTCATGGCACAAATAAAAAAGGGTGATTTGTGCTTGGTGATTTACCAAATGGATCCTGGTGGACATTGAACCAGATAAATGATCGATTCTCTAGTTCCAATCCTGGCCAGACTATGTATGTCGATTGGACCAACGATGCACCACAACCATCGCCAGACATGGCAAAACATTGATATATGGCGGAAAAGCCATACGGATACTTACTTGGTTTTATTGATCACAATGAAATTGGCTAAATTGGTGTGTTTCTCGAAACGCCATTGAAATGATACATCATCCGTTGGTCTAGCCTGAACTTCGCAGCCGATCTGTATGATTTCTTGCAATTGTAAGCCGTAAATCAATCTGGAATTGGATAAGAACCAAAAAGAATAATAAGAAAGCAGCCCAGAAAAACCATGTTAAATTTTGTTATGTTCTTTGGCGCTGGATCGTTCAACATGTTTGAGTATCAAAATCTCATCTCTTTTTCTTCTCTCTACTTCTCAAGATCCTTGGAATCCAAGAATCCAAAAGTTAGCGCAGCTGAAAACCAAGATAAGACGAGATCAAACACAAGCTTTGGAGAATTTGCTCTCTGTAATTTTCCCAGAACAAAGATCGAAGAAGAAGAAGAAGAAACAGGAAAACAAAATGATTAATGAGCTCAAATTACGATTTTCTCCCGTTCCTTGGTGTTCGATTCTTGTACCATTTCTTCATATTGGCCGGAATCGTATTAAGGAAGGTGTGGGCGGCTGGTAGGTGGGTGTGAATCGAGAAAGCAAGTTAATAATACACTATGGCTGCATTCGAAAATCCCGCACATCGACACCAGCCAATAGATAGCGATAAAGTCAATGGTAATGCTTGTAGTTTGGATTATTTTTCTTTCAAAAAAATATTTGCCAAAAAAATTAAACTCAAATGTTCTTTTTTTTCGCAATTTGTTTCAGGATCAAATCGATGTTCTAGTTGGTTTAGCTAACAAGGTAACTATCGGTAACGATCGGTAACAAATCTTTTCGGTCAATCGTTTTAGAAACAGACAAACACACACACCTATTCCAAGCTTATTCTGTTGAATTATCATGGAGGAAACCAAAAAAAAATCGGCGACTCTGGGTCATTGAAGCCAGACGTTCATTCTTGGTAACCAAGGAAGATGGAGAACTTTCATCTTATTTCCTAAATATTTCATCTGGTCTTCGAAACATATGCGAAACAGTCGAAAAAAAAATTTCGGCTTGCCAAAATCAAATCTTGTTTTAGGGTTCCCATCCTGAAGTTTCTAGATCGGACCGGAGGAGTGTTTTTCTCAGATCAAAATGAGAATCAAGAATAAGATGAAAATGAAGATGAAGAAGAAGAAAGAAAAACAATATAAATGGGATTTGGTAACTTTGCAATTTAAGGATTCTTTTTGTGATTCAGTGTATTTCGGTGAATGCAGACACATTCATTCTAACTGAAGATCGAAAAGAAGAAGAAGAAGAAGTTTAGTGGAATTCAAGACACAATATAAACAACACCAACAAAAAAGATTGGATATATTGGAGGATATTTTTTCCCAGCCTAGCATCCAAATCTAATATTCTCCTCTATTTATATAATTCGTCTATCGTTTTTTTTTCTCTGATCCAATTTTCAAATGACAGTTTGTCTGTTCCATTCTTTCGGAACGACGGTTGATGTTGTTGTCGGTCTAAAATTGAATCCTGGCTCGTTCTGGATTCCGTATCCAGGAACCTAATTGCTAAAACGCTCCTCTAAAGCATCTTTATTCATTAAGAATATGAGACGGATAGTAAAGTTAAAACAATTAAAAACTTTTTCAAGCAATTAGTAAAATAACCATAATGATGGAACCAGAATAGGATTCCCCACACGTGAGCATTCAGCCATCGAACAAATAGGAAAGCCTGTCATTTGTTTGAATTGGCGGACTTTTTTCAAATGCCCATCAAAGAAGACACCCCATCTCTTGGTGTGACCTTGAAGCAAAGCTGCTTGTTATCCTATTTGTACGGCCCATCAAACATTTTGGCCCGTCCCACCAAGCGTTTCTAAACAGGAGACGAAGCTACATTCCTCTCTGATTGGTTCAGTGTAAGGATTTGAACTGATGACGAGACACATAAGCCGATGAAAAGCGAATAGCTTCAAACAGTACTTGTCTGTGCTTGTTTGACGCCCATAACAATCGTTCTCCCCTCTGATTGGTTCAATGTGATGATTTGATACGATGACGAGACGTCGTAGGTCTACGTTCTACACTGCTTTATTTGGGGAAGGCCAACAAATTTTAAAATTAGCCCGTTCATTTGAAACTTTGCTCCGCCTTGAACCAGACAAAATAAGTAGCGAGCTATTTGAGTAGAAATAGTTTGACTTTTAAATTCTGAGGCGCCTAAAAAAACGTTACACGGCGACAAATTCGGCAAAATTCCTAAAATTGAATACCGAAAAGTTGAAATGTCTTTTGGTGCATGGGGTCTAGTGGGGGCGATAGAATAATTGATGAATTTATTTGCATACAAAGAATACACAAGCACACACGTTATTTTTGTCACCAGAGTTACGTAAATGTAGTGTGTATTCGATGTTGCAAATTCTCGAAAATACAACAACAAAACTTACGTGTTCGAGACAAAATGAATAAAAAAAATAAAGGGAAAACGGATTCTGAATCTAAAAGCAATACAAGAATGCAACACGAATGTGGATAGGAAAAAGAAGAAGAAAAACGAGAAACAAATGAATCACGAATAGCAAACAACCGAACATAAATAAAAACAAGGCAAACCATTTTTCCCATTCTGATTCTGGAGGAAGTGAAAAAAAGATGAATCTATTTTTTTGCTTTGGTTTAGCACACGAACCAACAAAAAAATATAATGTTTTGCCGGAGAATAAGGAGAAAAAACAAAACAACAGTCTAGTTGTCACCGACACCCAATAATAGTAGTAATAATGGCAAAAAACAAAATACGGCAAATTCCGACCAACTAAAATGACAAGATTTATATACATTTTTTTTGTCTAGTCTCGTTCTTGGTTTGTTGTAGTTGTTGTTGTTTCATGTCTGCGTTTCCTGAAAATTGAATTTTATTTCCATTTTTTTCAATAATATACAACAACAACAAAAACAACCCGAGAATCCAAGGAATGAATGCAGCGATAGTCTAGCTTGCTCGTAGGGCGCCAAAGCTCACGCAAATTGGTGATGGCACCAAAGAAACCAAAACTATACATTAGTGACAATAATATTAGCAATGACACAATGGTTTTCGGCTGGATCCAGAAATTCGGTAAATAAAAAAACCAAAATTTTAGTGTTATGCACTTATGCATTCATCTTTGTCCTTATTATCATTATTCTTTTCCTGAATATTTGGTTTACTAGAAACTGCTCCATAATGGATTGTGTGTGCCAAACACAAGTCCGTTTGTGTTTTGGCGCGAGTAATTCAAGCACGTTAGTTTTTTTCATGTTAGTTTTATTTGTTTTTCTTTCTGTATTCTGTTCCGGAAACGGAATAGATCATTTGTGGTGCTATTTAGTGTTGCCATACTTAGTTTTTGTAAGTGTAGGAACGATTTTGACTTGAAACTAAAACTATCACCAAACTGAGAATTGGAATTCAAAAAGAAGAAGCTTGTTTCGCAATCTTTCGGATCATCATCATTCTTTTAGAATTCAGATGAATGTTGTTAGATGTTCTCCTATTGCCCCCTTACACAAATGGACAAAACAGAAAAAATGAACCGAAACAGAATAGGAATAAACTCTCTCTAACATTGTTTACATAGCCAAGAGAATATTCCTGAACAATGGAATTCAATTCTTTATTGGGATTCCAAGAGAGCAATGCTAAAAAACAAAAAGAATTTGAAGAATAATAATAATCTTGATAAAAACTAGAGCAAATAGCTGTAAAAATTTGAAAATTGACATTTACATATTTGAAATTTTTCCCTTTTTTTTGGTTTTTCTTTCAGCAAGCAAAAGAATATGCAATGAATATTTTATATGAAAAAAAAAACAATCCTCTTTATGGCTCAAACATAAACATAAACCTGGACCTTGGTTCATGGAGACTATGTACTTCGAGAGATTTAAAGTAAAATTTTACTTTATCAGATTCATGCATCATTCATTCATTCGGAATTTTCTGCTCGTTTTGTGCGCAAATGTATTAAAATGAACGAATCGATCTGGGATTCTTTATTTCCAATTGGAGCTTGGTCGAAAAAACGTGCGCAAAAAATTGCCCCTGTACCCTTGAAAGTTGGCTTCACTGCATTACATTTTCAGAAAAAAAATTCTGGCGCGCTTCACGTTTTGTTTTTCGCGCCTGGTTTTGAAAGTTGACTTCACTGCATTGCATTTTCTTGGAAAAAAAATTCTCGCCCGCTTCGAATCGGAGGTTGGTCAAAAAAACGTGCGCAAAGGATTGCCCCTGAAACCTTGAAGGTTGGCTTCACTGCATTGCATTTTCAGAAAGAAAATTCTGGCGCGTTTCACGTTCTGTTTTTTGCGCCTGGTTTTGAAAGTTGACTTCACTGCATTGCATTTTCTTGGAAAAAAATTTTCGCCCGCTTCGAATCCGAGATTGGTCAAAAAAACGCGCGCAAAGGATTGCCCCTGAACCCTTGAAAGTTGGCTTCACTGCATTGCATTTTCTCGGAAAAAAAATTCTCGCGCGCTTAACATTCCGTTTGTCTCGTCTTTTTTTTATCAATAAAATTAATTAAAATGTTTTTCATCACTTACGTGTATGAAATTTGGCATACTGGCGCAAATTTGATCTCCAATTGTATTTGATTGCTGATCATCGTACCTTGTTGATTTGAACATTTACATTGATATGTACCGTTACGCCAACGCGGAACACGTTGTAGTACAAGTGATTGATTACTTTCGATAACACCTAGAATATGGGAATCCATAACAAAAAAATTAAACGGAAATTAGAAAGAGATTCTGAGTGTTTTGAACAAAAATAAATTTTTTTTTTCAGTCGCGACAGACAATGAGGAGAATTTCTCTGCTCTTTTTTTCCGGTTCCACAATCAAGCTTCAACCAGAAACCACTTGGTGAACAACCAGTAACCATGTTTTCAGCAATTTTTTTGGCTTTACTTTTGATCTCAGAGATTAATGACCAGAATGATTGTAATTGACTTTTCGGATTCTTGCCTCAATTCGGCCAGACACAATAACAATGAAGACATTAGAATGAGGGCAAGGCAAGTTTGCGGTGCAAAGTAAAATGGAAAAATGTCATATTGCACCAGCAATGGGTGGAACCCAAGCCAGAAGTGAGAATTCGAATATCCATGGATCATTATTAATTAATTAATTCGCACTAAAGATTCATTTATCACTCAAATTGTTCAATCATAACACACATAGTCAATATATTATTTGTACATTCCCAGGGTTTTTGGGCGCCATCACTTTCACCAGCAGAATATCGAGTTCCGTTAGGGCTTCTGTGTGTGCGTAGGTTTCCGCCAAACAAAAACACACATTGCCATCCATTTATCATGCTGGTGGAATTCTTTGATCGAGAGAATAAAACCACAGATATACACACACACATAAATCAACAACGGTGTTCTAATCAAGGAAGACGCCTTTCGAAAGTATATCAGTTCGGAAGCCACATGAAAAAATCATTCTCAATGGAGATAAATAGAGAATGAATTGGATGGCCTGAATCTTTTGGAATGAATGATCCAGATTCTTTATTACTCCTTATGGATGATTTAACAGTCTTGCGCGCCTGGAAATCGGTGTTCACCGGATGTCCTTGATCTCATCGAAATCTTGAACAACCGACCGGCCAACCATTAGAAGATCGCCCCGAGAAAAAGTGAAACAAATCATTTCTAAATTTGATCTAATCGATTCCGCTATTGTCTAGTTGGGGGCGGATTTGATCTGTCCGCATGAAAGTGTTTCAATGAATGCACTTTGTGATTCGATCAACCGCACCAACAAGAAGGATGAGAAGGAGAGGAGAAATCTCGGGATAATTGATTGATCGATCTGATTGATTTTTAGAAGAACCAGAAACCAAAACCTACCAGTGGTTTAGTATTTTCATTGTGGGTTGATGTGCATGTGTTCTGAGTTTCACCTCGTTTTTTTTGTTCCGACACCATTGAACCGATTTCGGACAGTCGGACAGAATCGTTCAAGACAAAGATAAAAGAACAAAACAGGCTAAAATTCAACATTCGCTCATTGGTATTCAGTATCCACAAACTAAATCATTTACTGTGGTGGTCACCACCCTCTGGTCACTATTTCCATTGAAAACTATGAAACACAAACAGCGGAAAACAGGAAGATGGGAAAAAGTAGAAGCAAATCGATAACCGATAATAAATCATTCCCATTTATTAATTTTCTATTACAGATTTCGGTTTTCTCTACCACTTTTTTAGCTCACACACTGTCTCTATCTTCTTGCTCTCGATTCTTCTTTTCGTGATTGTTTTGAATGAGCCACCAAACGGATGGATAGATGGTCACCATTCTATTATTGTGCATGTGTGCTACGATTTTCATCATTGTTATACAATTGGCCATCAATGGCCAGATTCCCGAAGCGATCCAAATAGGGAAAGTCGAGAGTTTTTTGTTTCCAGTGGCCAAGTTCCAATCGCCGAAAGTGTGTGTGTTATAAAGTGTAAGTGTAATAAGGAAGAGAGGAGAGTCGGGAAGGAAAGTCGAAAAAATGGAATCGGAAATTAGTTGGATCCTCTCTCTCTCTTGCTGGCCCTAGTTGTACAAGAAAACAAGCTAGAACAAAGAACTTTTTTTTATGGTCAAACAATAACGCAACAACAGTAAAAGAGAGCTTGGAACAGTGCACGATCGATTCGATTGTGTTTTCGAAGATATTAAATTGAAATTTGTTCAAACATAAAATTTTGTTATTTTCACTAGAAAACACCAAAATAAGAACGAAAAAAAAATTTCGCCAAAGTGAAACCTGAAAATTGAATTTTTCCGGTTTTGTTTTGGTGTTCTTTTCTGTTTTCTTTTTCAAGAATCCAAATGGGCATTCGGCCAGTCCAAACTGAATGACTGACTGACTGCATGTTCCTGATTCGAAGAATCCATCAACCAGCCCTGGATCTTCTTTGGTCGGTAATGAAGATAGGCTAGTAAGAGAGACCATGGTGCTTGCTTGCTTGCTAGCCATTGAGAAACAACATTTGTAATTATAATTGTTCCAGATGTTGGGCTTCCTGACCAGAAATAGAAACTTCAGAACCTAGATGGGCCCTACGACCCTATTTCAAGCTTAAAATTTGGCTCCAAAACCATTTTAGATTTTTCGGTGTTAATCATTTCATTGTTTCTAGGTTTCCTTTGTATTTTTTTGAAATAATATCAAAATTATTCTGACAAACTTCAGGACAATTTAATTTTCTGGGATTCTTTTCACTGGTCCCCAAAGAATCCATGGCGGAGAAAATATGGAACTGTGTTTGGCGCCATATAGCCTCCGCCATCACCACCACCATCATCATCAACTTGCACTCGAAGGAATTTTTCAACAAAACGATCCAGATACAACCAGCACACACAGACATATACAAATACTTTGGAATCCATCTTGATCATCAACAACGACACACAACCATCATCATCATCATCAAACATTATTAATGCCACTGGAACTGGAACAAGCCAGCAAAAGAGAGTGAGAGAGAGGACAGAAGATAAAGGAAGAAAAAATGAAAACGAAACCCGAAAATGATGATGCTGCCGTAGTTGTTGATGATGATGATGATGATTTTATTAATTTTAATGGATATTTTTCGCGATATATCTTGGCTATGCATTATCGGCCTGGCGGTTATAACGTATAGTAGTGCTACAGCCAATAGTAATAATCATTATAATATCCGAAAATGCGGAAATCGAAAGAAGGAAAGAAAATATCCGACGCCAGCGAAAGATATGCGCAAAGCGATTCGGAATATGAAGTGAATATGGATGAAGAATAATGATAAATTAAAATCATTCTTTCTCTCTTTCTCTCTCTCGGCCCAAGAGTCTGCAGACTAAGATAACTACACAATCATCATAATTATTGTTCCAAAAAAAAACAAGCAAGACCGAAAAACAATCAAAAATGTGTCGGGAAAATCTTCAATACTCTGTTGATGATCGTGCGCTAATGGTATATTTCATCTGAATTGAATCGAAAACTGGAAACTAGAAAAATTTTTAAGGAAATGATCTTCAGAAAAGGAAATAAGGATTTTGAAAAGATAAGGCTTATCAACACCACCAAGTGGAAAAAAAGCGAAGGATATTTCCGTTTTAGACCGGCAACAAAGGAAACCCTCCTCAATTTAGAATGGAACAAGATGGAAATAACAAGGTAAGAAAATTCCTTTTGAACTTTGAACTTCGTCAACTGACCATATAACCGACCGAGGAAAACAATGCCAACAAGAATGAGAATCTGAGATAAGATTCTTGTGCCGACATCGAACGATCGTATTGTTTGCGGAATACCGTATCGTATCGTTCGCCATTCATTCGGTGGATCGATCAATATTTTCTTAACGCTGTTGTGGTGGTGGTGGTTGTTGTTGTCTATCCAAAACCAAGACCATATCTTCTTCAATACTAATGATGATGCACCATCACCATTGCGAAGATCAAACAAGCAAAGACCAAGCAGCAGAAAAAAGGAAAAAAACACTCGGGCCATGTCCTGGATTTTTCACATCCAGCAGAAAAGAATGAGGGCGAAACAAAAAAAAACTGCTTTGTTGTTGCTTCAGCAGGAACAAAATGGCTGAAAAGTGAAAGAATGAAGAACGTAACCGAACAGAAGCATCAAAAACGAACAAGAAACAAGCGGATCGATACTGTCTATCTTTTGCTGGGTATCCAGTTATTTTTTGCCGCATTTCGCAACGTTTTTTTCTTCGCTTTACCATCATCATGGCTATCATATCATCGATTTTTTGGGCTTTTTTTTCTCTATTTCTCTTGTATTCTGTTGTCAACTTTTTCATCCGTTGTTTGCAATGCAAGGATCATCATCAAACACTATAAATGATGATGATGGCGGCGGCGACGATCATCATCAGCATCATCAAGATCCGGCGCGCCTGGTCATAACGATTCGTGGAACGATACAAGAACTAGAAATAAGAAGAAGAATAAGAAAAAAATGGGCCAACCACATTGAACCGAAAAGCGAGATCCCTATTGTAGTTGTCCACAATCTAATTGCTTGAAATTATCTACAGACTAACACGCAGTCTGGATTGGACGGATCAAACTGGTGTAGGCGAAGATGAACTGGAAGATTTTTCTTTCTTCATTGCATTCTTCTTGGAGAATAATCAAATTTCAATTTTTGACTGAATGGTGAAATGAAATCTTGCCAATTTAATTTCCCGAACGCTAGGCCGGGATGGAAGGCTGAAAGAGGAAGCTTGAAGAGAATATTTTTCTTCCAATAGGGAATTTCCAAAGAATTGTGTGAAGATTTTCAATGAACCAAGACGTTGAAGAGAACCATCATCATCACCAATACCACCAACACCACCAAGCCGCCAAGAAAATCAAAAGGCAATAGAAGCTCGATTATGTGGATGATTTTCTTCTTCTTCTTCTTCCTCTTTTTTTTGTCGATTGAATTTATAACTAATTTCTTCTCCATTTTCTTCTTATTTCTTCATCTTTTTCTTTATTCTCTCAGTCGTTTCAACACTGTTGAACCAGAATAAGAAACGGCTGGTTGAATATATGAATCGGGTGTGTGGGTGTGTGTGTGTGTTTTGGGAATCGATATTCATTCATTCGCGAAAACGTTTATCATCTTCATACCCGAAATTGTGGATTGTGGAATGGCACCGAGCTTCCAACAGTGAATAGTCGTGATTTAGATTAAACAAATGGCCGAGCCCGACTAGACCAGACGCTCAATGAGCTACCAACCAACCCGAGAAGGATAAATCGGAAATGAAAGCCACGAGAAAAAACCACCACCGATATGGTCTGGTTTATGGGCTGCCACAGCAATCGGTTTTTTATTTTTATTTTTTTTTTGTGGCCAACCAAGACAGATAGAATAGAGATAGAATCACAATCAATTAAATGGATTGAATTGAAAATTGCGAGCAAACTAGCAAACTATAAAAAAAAATCTTCCCTTGAACAATCCCTTCACTTTGGGAATTCCAGGAGAATTTTTTTTCAGCTCGACTCGGAAAGAGGCCAAAGATTTGCCGGGAGCCTAGTTTAGCAGCAGGAAGGAAGGGAGCAATGCAAACAAACTGGATGCAATTGTTTTCGTTTATTCATTAGATTTAGCTGGAAAGTCCGAATGAAAATCATCATGTCCATCATTACTAATGGAATAGATCAATCCAGAATCCAAAAACAACAACAACAACAACAAATGTACCAGAACTTTCGGTAAATTCGATGGACAGAGAGAACCGGAGCAAATGGAAAAGATAAGTCTTGAATAAGAATTTCGGAAGCAAAAATTAGTTCGGGTAGAATTATCCAAGTAGATTCTCGACGACAAGTTTGACGGAAGCTAATTTTGTTGTTATTGTTTCTGTTCCGTAAACCCGAAACAGACTACATTTGATTGATATTTTATCAAAACGGAAAAAACAATAAGAAAAGAATCTTTTCTCGGTGCATTTTTGTTTGTTGCTCTTTTGTGGAAGAGAATCGTATATTTTATCTGGAAATTTTATTGTTCCTTCCGAACAATGTGTTGTGTTGGTGTTTCCGGATCAAATTTTCTCAAGGAATCTTCTCTCAATTTAATCCATCTTATACTTGCTGTTATCTGTTATCTGAATTATAACAACAAATCAAATTGACATTCTTGAAACATAAGCTAAGCAAACAGGAGTACAAAACCAAACCATAGATCCACACAAATACACGGACATATTCTGGTGCAAACACATCGAGAATCCTACACGACAATCATCTTCTAGTCCTTGTGTGGGTGTCTCAGTATGTGTAACAAACCCAATTGTCTGGATTATTTGGAACTAAACAACGACAACAACATAATGCCTGGATTCGGATTGTGTGTTCAATATAATTCTGTCCGAATCCCTTCAACTTCAATTCACATTTTATCTGAAATCGGATTCGTGTTGTTTTTTTGCTCTTGTTGTTCAAATCCCAAAAGTAGGCTCTTTTTCCGTTTGAAATCCCCGGACAAAATAACACCCATGCTCGACCGTCAGTTATTATGTAATCTATGTTGATTACATAATTCCTTTTATTAGTTGGTCAAGATAGAAATTGACTTTGGATGGACCAAATCGGAAATACGGCGGGAAATTTTAGAAAATTTTTTTTTCGGTTACGTCCTCTGTGAGAACGTTTTTCGCTTAAGCAAAGCGATCTTCCTTTTCCACAAAATGCTACTCTGGGAGTCGCATGTTTGACGCCTAAAACAACCGTTCCCCCCTCTGATTGGTCAAATGTGATTATTAGACACGATGACGAGACACACTATAACACAATGGAAAGCGAACAGCTTTAACCAGTACTTGTCTGTGCTTGTTTGACGCCTATAAGATCGTTTTCCCTTTGATTGGCCCAATGTGATGATTTTGCCTGATGACGAGACACACTATAACACTATGGAAAGCGAACAGCTTTAACCAGTACTTGTCTGTGCTTGTTGGACGCCTATAACAACCGTTCTTCCCTCTGATTGGCCCATCGTGATCATTTGACCTGATGACGAGACACACAATAAACAGCAGAAGGAGGTGTCTTTCTCTCTCTTGTTGGCCCATCGTGATCATTTAACCTGATGACGAGACACACTATAAACAGCAGAAGGAGGTGTCTTTCTCTTTCTAATTCAGTCCAGTAAAAAAGCCCTTGTACTTGCCCCTCTTGCTTGATTTCACCTCGAATGTCGAAATAGGACTCTTATGTTTGATGTTCACATAAAGTAGTACAGGTGATTCTCTGACACATTCCTTCCGGATAAAATTAATCGGTACCACTCGGTCCAAAATGGTGGTACATTGCAATAAATCTCGTAGGTACACGAAACAACATTATGATGGCGGGATATTTCATTTTAATTGACACTAAAATGACCAAAAACAACGGCTATAATCACCAAATACGAGTAGGGTGTTTGTCGCGGAATTACCGGAAACTAAAGAGAGAGAGAGAGAGAGAGCCAACCGTATCTTGGATGCAAGACCGAAGAACATCGGTGAAAAAGTAATCCGTCACCGAAGAAGTAAAAGAATCCAGAGTATTAGAACGCGCAATTCATCTTTATTTTTTTCTTCTTCCGTGGCGTTCTAGATTCTCACTTTAATACCAAATTACTGCAGCAAGTGTGTGTGTTCAGTGTTGTTCAGTTCTCTGGTCTTGTACAAAAAGTGATAAGTTTCATGTCCGAACATTTATATCCGCTATATATCCGCAATCCGATCAAATCTTATACACACAGAGACACACATGCATCTTGGCTCAGCCACCCGAATCTTAAGTTGTGTATGTTTACCCGAACCCGCACACAAACATACAAGGCTTAAGCAATAAGCAGCAGCAACAACAACAACATCAACATCAGCATAGGAATAAGCGCGCAACGAGAAAAACGAAAGAAGAATTGAAATGGATGGAATAAATTGAGCAAGAAGCGTATCAAAGAGAGAAGTAGAACGATAAAGGAAGAAAGGAAAGAAAGAAAGAATAACAACTGTAAACCAAAACGAACCAAAACTTATCGGCTTTCGTTTTCATTCTTTTTTTTTCTTGCCACTATTTAACCGTTACACCGTTTTTACTTTTTTTCCGGGGGGCAAACAGGGGTTTATGTGGGTTTTCGGTAAAGATTCTGCTTGAGAAGAATACAAGAACCATATCGTTTGGATCCATGTTAATGACTAAGAAATGATATTGGCTCTCAATGGGCGCAAATGGGCTTTCTCGTTGAAAATTTGTTCGGCTAGTTTTTGTTTCTGGAACAACAGGACCAGGATATTTTATTTTTGGTTTTGCTTGCAAAACATAAATGCGCCATCTAAGAATCAAGCACCTGATGTACAAGATCTATAAACGATTTTGAATTGCGACAAAGTAGATTTTAATCATGGAACAACCATTGCACAATGTCCGAATGGACAGTCCATGATGAACCTCTGCTAATGGAAGCTAATGGAGCTAATTATCAAGTGATCATAACGAATTTATAGATGTTAAACTTCAGCTAGCGAACGAACGGAAAACAACTTACCCGGTTCCGGTTGTAGTGGTTCACCATTGAATAGCCAGGTGATGGGCGTTGTAGGCGCAGGGTTAGAATCAACATGGCAATCAAAATAAATATCGATTCCTTCCTGTATGGCGTCCAATGATAATGATGGTGCGCCTAATTTTAATTCCATCTGTGGTGGATCTGCATGGTGGAAAACCGGAAAAGGAAAACAAACGGAGGCGGAGGGGAACGAAAAAAAAACATTAACACACGTATTTACGTAATGTTGGATAATGTTTTTGTAATGTGCATAATAATGTTCGGGGTGTGTTTGTTTGCTTCGAAATAATTAAACACAAATTATAAAGAAAATCTTCGCCAAAAATGGATAAATGTGATGATGAAGATTCCAGACAATTTCCAGAAACAAAATTTACTAATAAGAAAATATTGTTAGATAGACACCAACACTGAGGAGGAGGAGGAGGAGGAGGATGATGATTGCCAGAAACATTACTTTTCCCTAAGAATCCGGGATCCATCCCCGCCCCTTCCCCCCTTCGCCATTTCACCAAGAACATAAGCGAGGCGAGGAATAAGAAGTGGATTCCAAAGCAAACAGAAAATAAACAAGTATGGCCAAGAAGAAGTAGAGAAAAAAAATGGGCAAAGAAACAAAATTTTCCGCTAAATTAATCTTAACAACATCAACAGTCTACTCGATTGGTACACGGCCACCATCTAACATCATTTTGTGTGTTGGCCGGGCCCACTGGGCTAATTCAACTATGATCCTTGAACAAATGTCTATTTGTAAGACTCCAAAATAGAGATAATGGTTCGGGCCTCTTGAATAGGCACAAAACTTCAATATATTAGAAAAAAGTTGCTTAGAATTTCAGTTTCCTTCCTCTTCTTCTGCTTGTGTGTGCTTCTTGCTGCTTCTGGTTTCAGCTCACCAATTCAAATCACAAAAGAATTTCAGAAGAGGTGTTTTAAAAAATCGTTAAAACCTAATTAGGGGCACCAAGACGGTTTATGTTCATTTTCTGAACTTTTTTTTTGGTTTTGTTTTAAGACGTTCCAACGTTCCAGGCCATAAATAATAATACTGATCTTAACATACGCCACGGTTGATTTGTTCGGACAATTTATGACCGGAATCGTTGTTGCTTTTTTTTGTTTAGTTTTTCACTTCCGATACCAACCAAATTAATAATTGAAATTCGAGAATCGACCAATAGGCTGGATGGAATGTGTGTTTTGAACGCGAAAAAAAAATTTTGGAACAAGCATAATTTGATCCATTAGGTTTCATTTTGTTTTTTGACCCAACCGGATCTTTTTTTTGCGCGCTGTCTTTCGGTGTTCGGTTCGACAATAATTTTGTATGCAAATGTAGTTGTTGTTGTTGTTCTTCAAAGCCATTCTCGGTTGTCACCGTTGGCCGTACAACGTTCTTGCGGGCTTTGAATGATAAATGATCAACGTAATTCCAGACGATCATATCCCAAAAGTAGAATTGAGAGAGAGCGAAAGAGAGAGAGAATAGAATACACTGAATTGAAGTCTTTGAATTTATTATTATTATTATTATTTCGGACAAAACCGCAAATAGAAACAGAAGGAATATAAGAAGGAATACAGAATGGAGGAAAGGGGGACCAACGTGATCCATATATGACAACGCCATTCTTTCCTACATCCGTACGTACATTACTGAATGTGTAATAAATATCTCCATTTCTGGTTCCGTCTTTACGTCTACAGAGCACGCGGGACATATCGTTAATCGTTCCACTATTCTTGGATTACCGCCCTGGTTCATCCTTTACCATGCCCAAAAAAGAGAGAGAGAGAGAGAGAGAGTGGAAAAAAACGATACACAGCAGCAAATGGCCAATAGACTCGTGGTGAATATTCTTGCAAAGGCACACACACCAGTGAATTTTAAAGAAAAATGGTTTGGCTCCAAACCTTGGAACAGAGCGAGAGAGAGAGAGGAGGGGATCGAATTCCCGAAATGAACCACGAATGTTCCAGAAAGATTCTCTTCTCTTCTTTCTTTTTTTTTTGCCTGTTGGATAATGTTTTCTAAATTGAGTCCCATTGCGAAATGGTATTCCAGAACGTGTATCTCTCTGTGTGTGTGTGTGTTCTGAATTATTTTCGATCGTGGAAAAAAGGAAAGTTTAACAAAAAAAAAAATTCCAAATTGATGGTTTTATATTCCAGAAACCAATGCTGCTATGGTGGTTGTTTCTGTTTCCAACACATAATGAACACAATGGATACGGATATCTCAGTGTGTGTGGGTGTGTGAGCGTGTGCCACAAAATTCCGAACCAAAAAACCAAAAATGGTCAAATGCAAATGATGGATCCCATTGTGGTGAATGAAATGAATCAACGATGCGCGGGGTGTGTAACCAAACACACAAACATTCGTCCACAAATTCCTCCTTGTCTCTCTCGCTCTCTATCGCTCGCTTGCTCCCTTGTTCCGTTGGACAAAAGTCATCGAAGATATGATCGTGGAGAGGGGGCAGGAAATGTCGGGAAACTAAATTTCCAGCCGTGCCATTTGAAGTTGTTGACCGCCCTGCCCCCCCACGCTCCATTCACTGGTACTTATGGTCCGACCTTTCCTAGCCAATACACACAGAATATAGAATATTGGAATCGTGTTTTTGGTCTTATCGTGAAACCGAAAACGCTGTTCGCGCTGTTGAAGATCGTTGTACACACACATGACCACACGTTCCATAGATATTATCATTCAATATGTTCCGTTCTCTTGTATGGATGGATGTATATAATAGCACAAACAACCGGAATGAATAGGCGGGAGAATAACTGTCAAAAAAAAAATATTTGCACCACGCTACTTCAACGCGCGCGCTGTGAAGCCTCCCGGCCCCCTCTATGGATCAATTTGAATATTGTGTTGTGTTCTTCCAGCATCCGGGAGAAAAACCATTGGCAGGGCCCAACCAACATTTGGTTAATGTCAAACAATCGTCAGATATCGACACACTTGAATCGAATAATAAGGAGGAGGAGGAGGAGGGAAAAGAAGAATATTTCTTACAACTTGTTTTTTTTTTTGGAATTTTTTTTTCTTGCCGTGAATTCAATTGGTGTGTATGCAAGCAATTTTTACCAGAATATCATAACAACAATGATGCACAACTGGGCGCCACATTAACCACCACCAATACTGACAACATTTGATTCGATGAGAATGCTTCGATCATCGAATTCTGGTCTCCCGAATCCTCCACACCCCCCCGACCAAGCAAAAATCTGATTCTTAGCTTAGCTCAGAAACAACCCGAAAAAAAATAATGAGAACTTTCCAGCGGAAAAACCGCCAGGCAGCCAGCCAGCCATTACACATCGACCAAAGAACAAATCCCCAAAGTATCTGTGTATCCACCAAGATCCAAGAGCTGTTGTTGTTGTTGTTGTTCAATTCTGGTCGTGATACCAGAGAAGATCCAAATTCCTACACACGCACCATAAGAATGAGAATGTTGCTGTTGTCATGAACATGCACACACACACGCAACATCGAAAAAAAACTGTTTTCCATGGCAAAACAACAATACAAGCCGAACACGACCAAAAAAAAAAATGATGGGAAGTTGTGTTTCAGCAGAAAAGCGAACAAAAAATACAATATTCACCACTCGGATTTCAATTCCGAATGAATGTGATGTCTGTTTACTACACGTACTCATTACTCAGCATCATTGGTTATTGGTAACATTTCGGGATACCGGAACCGATCAAAATCAAACCAAAACGAACAAAAAACGGCAAGAAACAGATAGACCAAAAAAGTTCCAACACTTTTTCCCATAGAATCTAATGGACAAAAACGCGAGAACTTTTTTGGGCGGTTGCGCATCACTATCATCGTGTTTCGAATTAAGAATGATTTTCATATCTTATTTTCGAGTTTGTTTAAAAAACTTTTGAATCTTTTTCGATTAATGTTTCACTCAATACTTGTCTTGAGAGAAAACGTTGGGCTTATGTTCTGGTTCTGGTTCTGGTTTCCCGTGTCATGTTTTCTTGAGCTTTATTTCTTTGATTCTCCTGATACACGAATGAAAGAACTGTTGAAATTTTCTGTTCCAGACAACTGTTCATCTGTTTTTGATGTGTATGGTCCATTCAAATTTTGAATGGTATATGTTCTACACATGGTATTTCTGATTATGTGCTTTTGATCCATTCATTCATTCATTCATTCATTCATTCATTGGTCTAGTTCATTTCACAGGAGATCCGGGCGTTCATTCCGTCAGTAGCTGGACTACACGGTTCTCTCCCTTCTAGCCCGAAGAACCATCCCTTGTGCTCTAGAGATGGATTATGGACCCTCAAAAAAAACATGTTTTTCACTGGAATTTTCATTCCTTTCCATGAATAGCAATTTCTGGGCGCCAGCGAAAAAGAAAAAAATTCATTCAATTCCTTACACACACATAATCAGCAGCTTGTGAATCGCGGGAGGATGTCTCATAAACCTTGTAAAAGAATTGACACTTTCCACTTTCAAAAAAAAGTCTTTCTGTTGCTTCAATCAAAATGTTTATGGTGCGCCAACATTCCTCATTCGGGCTTCCGTCTTGTTCTGCTCAAATCCTACCAAAAGATTAGTTTGGTCGACATTTTTTATTAATACCTGTCCAACACAACCCTCGCTTTCCCTTTTGCATGCATGCCTACAATGTTTGGGTGGCTCCCTTTGGGCTCTGGTTGAATTCCTCCTTCCAAAACATTGTTGTGGAACTGAATGATGATTTTGGTTGCCTTACCTTTTCCCCGGTTCTACCCCGGACCAAAAGATAAAGTTTCGATAATGAATGATTGCTAGGTGTTTGTCTCGCCAGTCGCGAAAAAAAAATAAAGTATTTGGAGCCTGAAGCTCATTATTTTTCTCTCGGTTAGTTGTTTGGGCCAAGTTCCAGGCGGACGACAAAGGCAGAAAAAAGATTTTTTTTTTGTCGTCTAGCGGAAACCTGTCTTTTTTCATTCATTTTGCAGTTTTTTTTGCAGTTTGAAAAGGTAACACAAACGGTATATGAACTAACAAGCGACCAACCGACACCTGACAATCCCATTATATGAATGGGAGGGTGAAATCGTGGAACAACACCTCTATGGGAACCATTGGATCTTTTGGGAAAATTTCCGGTGAAACTCCAAGGATTACATAATTAAATTTAGTTTGCTCTCTTATTTTTTGTTCGGGCTGGTTTGAGTGTGTGTGTGTGTACCTGTCGCTTTGGCTCATTATTTAATATGATTTTGATAAATATTTTCTGGTGCCATTCAATATTTGAAACCAGTTAAAATTTCCCGGAAAATCAGGATTGTGTGTGTCCTCATTAATTTTGTATTGTGAACCATTTTGGAGAATCAATACGCCCGACAGAATCGCCGACGAAAAATTCTGTCGGGCGTTCAGATAATACTCACATTGAACATCTATGGTCAATTGATCGCGGATGGCCGAATTCGGGATGCGTAGATTTTCGGTGATACATTCCAGAACCATTCCACGATGTCGTCGTTCCAATCTTAACGTTATCGTGCTTCCTGTTTGTTGTTCACCTGAAACGAGAGAAAAATGGAAAATCAATTTTAGTTGCCTGTCGACAACAAAATGGAGTAAAATTAATGGACGATCATGGTCCTGCAAGGGCCGTAATCTGGGAAACGATTCGAAATCGATTGTCCAGAATGTTTCATTTCAAAGAGGGTTTTCACTGTGTCTTACGACCTTGATCGACCTTCTCATTATTTGTAAAAAATTTTCGCGACAGAAACCAAGGAATTTTTCATCGGGAAAAATACAAGACAAGGACCAAAATCCTGAGACAAAACAACTTTTCCATTCCAATTAATGAATAATTTTTCATTTAGGACCCTCCTCCCCTGATGCACAGGGTTGGTATGCCGCCTCATCTCTATGGGCGGATTCTTGGCGATCTCCGGGTGAAATGAAAGTTTTGCTTGATTTTCAGTCTTTTTCTTTTTGCTTCTTTCTCTCCATTCAAATCAAAATTAATGAAATTTGAAATGAGATGAATGAAATGAAGGGAAATAAGAAAAAGGCACATGAAAATTATATGAGAAGCAGCATTCATTCTATTCCTAATCAATCTCCGACTCTGTTTAGGGTGTGATTTTCGGGTTTTGTCGTTTTTCTTTCGTCTTCTTCTCAAATCTTGTCTCAAACCAGCCAAAATTAGATCCAAGAAGCATCCTCCTCCTTCCAGGATGAAGATTGATCCGAATGTTGCTAGATTCACCACCACCACCATCATCATTATCATCATCATCATCGTATTCTCTGTTTTTGGAAATGCACGTTCTTGAAGAATCATCCGACCAGATGAATCCATAAGATATAAAAAGAGAACCAAGCAACCAAGGAAAAAAAACAGATGGATTCAATCCGAAACTCCGAAAGCAAACGAAAAAAGAAATATCTACGCCTAAAACGATTAAAATGTTCCAAATGACTTCTTTTTTTTGCTTTGAAGATCTATATTCTTCTTTTTTTTTTGACTTCGTTCGTTCGTTCGTTCGTTCGTTCGTTTTTTTCTCGGGGATGGATGATACCTAAGCAAAAGAAAATTATCGAGGTGAATCTCGCTTGCATACGTTCGTCTGATCCTCGGAAATCCAATTATCCAAACTAACGAGAAACACAGAAAACCCAGAATGAATGAACCCCAGACGCCCAAGAAAAAAAAAACGGTGGTAAATTTCCAACAAGCCAGAATAAGTAGAAGAACGAAAATTAATTGACAACAAAACGATCGTGGCCGAAGATCCTAGGACAGGGATTCACAACCGGTAGCTCATTAGCTTAACTGTTTCGGAATATCCGGTGTTTAAAAGTTCCCTTCAACGTTCTCAATCATTTTAGTTAGCCCCCTCTCTCGGTCATAACTGGATTCAATTGACGATCGGAGGCCGTACAACAAGGCAGAAGGAGGTGCCTAACAGTTTGAACGTGCATTAGTCACTTGATAATTAAAAATTGCTGCTTGTCTTGAATTTTGATTGGCTGCATTTTTGAAATTGGACGTGCGCAATGCTTTCAGTTTTGAATTTTTAAGTGCACCTCTAAAGTAGAACAGGGTTGGGCATCTCTGTCTGGGGATCGTTTGTGATGCGCATAGGATCAAATCTATCTTTTCAGTTCGTTTGTTTGCGTTTTTCATTTGAGGAATTTTTCTTCTTCTTTTTCTGTACCAGAATCAATAGCCACTGTTTGGTTACGTAATTTGAATTATTCAAAGCTATGGTTAGCTGCTTATTTTGCGGAGCAATTGATTATATGTTCGATAAATTGATACTAATCTTTTCTTGTTATTAATTTCCATTGAACATTGTTCAATTCTGATCGGGAATTTTCCCGCTTACAATCTATTGTGAATGTTCAGTTTTTGAATGAACATATTGACAAGATCGCTCCCTTACTTCCAGATCTTCCAAAGCTAATGCGGTGGTTCATTGTTTGCAGCTTTGGCGACTCTTTTTTTTATTATTGTTGTTGTTGAAAGTTTCAATTTAGATAATTAGATGAGTGAATGAACGAAAAGATCTTGTTCAAGTAGATCTTAGATGTTGGCACAAGCCAGGGAAAAAAGACTCTCAACCGTTTAGCTTTAAGAATGTGAAAGGAATAAAGAAAGGAACGAAAAAAAAATTCTGTTCAGTTTAGTGTCTGGTTTAGTGTGTTGGTCGGAACCGATTATCAAGATCTTTGGTCGAGTGCATATTGCAATGGTATTGTTCGGGTTGTATTGTGTAATCATTGCCGATAAAAGTTTCGCTCTCTCTCTCGCTCTCCCTCTCTTCCTATTCTCACTCTTCTTTGCTCCATTATTATTCGATCTTAACGAGTTGACGATGATTCTTGTGTGAATACACCATTTCCAGTATCGGAACCGAGAAGGAGAAGAAGAATGAGAATACAACAAGAATTCCTACAGGAGGCAAATAATGATGATAGGAGGAGGAGGAGAAGAAGAAGATGAAAAAGAATCACTGTAAGTGCCTAGCTAAGGGGATTCATCATTTCAGGGAGGCAAAATGTGATGCCAAGGGTTCATTCTGGCAAGCGCTCCTAATGACAATCAATGATGGCGAAAAAAAAGCAATGTAGATGAATGTATAATGCGGCAAATGTATAAAGCACCAAAGTACCAATGAATGGGAGAATCGAGCTGATGATGAATCTAATTTGCATAATGTAACCGACTCGTTTTCTACTTAACACATATACACCACACACACAAAAAGGGAACCACCATCCAATCCCCTTCCCCTTTTCGGAAATCCATTGAATGCTTATTGAATATGGGATTTATGACATTCGACAACAAGATTCTCGGAGAGAGAGGAGAATCCAGAAGAGCCAGTGTGTGCGTGTGTGTATTCTGGAGTATCGTGGCTTTTTCCAATATTCGTCGCATTGGTTGGTTGTTGTTGGATCGTTTCGATCATCCAAAAATTGATTGGTTTAGTCACATTGTGTGCCCTGAAGATTCGATTCAGGATTCATTCATTCCATTGTTCCATTGTTATAATATTTGTTCGATTCAACAACAATCTCCAAAAGTGTTTCAATCCAATATTCATCAATCAAACCGGAATGTGTTTTTTTCCTATTTTTTTTTTTGGTGAGTTTGTACTACACCTAAACGAAATGTCGGCGGTATTTGGGCGTGAAAACGTATCCAGAACATTCTCTCCTATTTTTTTTATTTCAAGCTGCATTTTTACTGCTTCTGGATCTGGATTCTTTTCATTCTTGGTTTTTGTTGCACTCAGGGACCCGGGTAAAATTAACGATTTACTACCGACAAACTAGAAGAATGAATTTTTTTTTTCTCTCTCTCTCTCGCTTTCCAAACTCCATCTTTAGAGATCTTCTTCTTCTTCTTCCGATCTAGCTCTAGCTCACATCCGCACACTAATTCATCGAAGAGGAAGAACAAAAAAAAAGGTTGCAAGAACAAAACTATTTTCTTTACTTTTTTTATGTGTAAATAAGTGAGTGTATGTTTGGCCTTTTTTTGTTTGGAATAGCGAGTTTGGTTGGTTGGTCGAATTGTTTGTCAGTTATTGGCGATGGTTGGTTAGTTGCCTGCCTGCCTGCCTGAGAATTCTATGGCAGGAAGTTACACTTCATCGTTTTCAAAATAAAGTGATGAAGTTAATTAGAAAGTGAACCCTTAGAGTTTCTTCTTCTTCTTCGTTTTCTGCCTACTTTATTATCGACATTTGTTTTCCCATTGTGTGTGTGTGGATAGTTTTTTCGGCCTATTCTTCCCTTATTTTCGATCCAACAACAACTTGATGGCCAACGTTGGACAACAACAACAACAACTGGCGAAGAACAAGAACAAGAAGAAGAATGAAGAAGAACAAAAAAAATAGCCTAAAGTTGGCCAATGAACAGCAGAGAAATTTGAGAAAACAATGAACAGAAACCTAGTAAACGGGAAAAAGAAATCAAGTAGAAAATGAAAAGGAAGAATATTGTAACATTGTGAATGAATGGACCGAATAGGCGCGCGCGAGAAAAAAAAAGTTGATGATAAATAGATTCCCGAAATAATAGGAATATGGAGCAGTCGGCCATTGGCAGGAAACAATCTTGGTGGCTAACAAAAAAAAAACAAAGTCACAATATAAAGCAAAGCATCCGATGAGGATGAGAAGGATGAGGAAGGCAAAAAATGATGGGAGCGATATGAAACAACGAGCTGGAGCCATACGTCCAAGCCAATGGGAAATAGGAGGAGGAGGAGAAAAAGCAAAGCGAACCAAAAAAAAAATATATCGCGCTTTTACCATTCTCAAAAAGAGGTATGAATAATTCATTTTTTTATCTGTGCTTCAATTCTGTTCAAAGCTTATGTTTTCAATCCGAGGATTCGTTTTTTTTCTGCTTTTCCGAATAAATTCGGTTTGGATCACAGCAAAGCAAAGCAAAGCCAAAGCATTGGATGAGACGCCCCTTGTGTTTATTTTCCGTTATGTTCGGTGTAGTGTAGTGTAGTGCTAGTCGTATTTCTTTATTCGGGTTCCAAGACAATTAGCATTGTAGGATAATGTTATTGAGGATTCTCTTATTCTTCTTCTTCTTTTTGTTGTTGTTGTTGTTGTTGTTGTTGGTTGATGGAAAAAAGTTTTCATTCACATTCACCACAGTAGATCATCTAATCTGTTCCAACGAACCAACCAACCCTTCCATTTCTTTTAATGTGGTCTATTGGAATAGAACCGACAGAAAAAAAAACAATGAGCTTGGTTCCACAAGTCTGAAATTCAATTGAGAATTGAAGTTTATTTTGGTTTTGAGGCGATCATTTTCCATACAAATTGAATGCTTTTTTTGTAAAACGAAAAACGAACATTGCCGATTTAAGCCAAAATCCCAAGGAAAAAGTTTTTAAAATGGTTCATCATTCGAAAGTATCCGAGGATCTCATTTTAGTACATCAATCTCTTACAAGGCTAAATGATCCAGAATCGTACCACCACCACCACCACCAACAACAACAACGAAAACAACAATGGGAAGATTTAAAATTATATCCACTGCCGATATAATGGCTCCAACTATGGCGTCACCAAGCTCCACCATTAAATGTCATCAGTTTTTGTCATGATGGTGGTGGTTGTTGTTGTTGGTGGATATAATCATCTTATAATCGTACTACAATGTCAAACTCTTTCTTATGGAACTGGAGCATTGTGTGGAACAATATTGAGCCCAAGTGCTTATCCCCTCTGAATCTTTCAAACAACAACAATGCTGAACTTGGAACCGGAAACTCTCTCGCCCCCTCTCTCTTTTTCCGTTTCTCTGGCAATTTACCGAGCAAGCAAATTTTCCTTTGATCATCATTTTTTTTCATCTCCTTTCAATGCTAGCTCACACATTCTCATTGCATTAATGCGAATTCATTATATCGAAGGGTTTTGTGTTGGATTCTTGAAACAACAATCAAACATCATCATCAATTTGTTTGGATCGGAATGATGATAATGGCGATTATTGTGGCAGCGGCGGCAGTGGTGGCGGTGGCAATAAGTCCTCATTGAGCTCAAGAATTTGATGGTTGAGCACAAGGAATATTTTGAACACCAGAAATACGGAGAAACAATGGGCAATGGAACGTTGTTGTTGCTGTTATTGTCTGTAATATCCGTTATTTGGGTTTTATTGTTCTCCATTCTCCATCATATTTCTGGAATCCGAGGATAATTTTATTTACAGTTATTTTATATTTATTGACACTTGAAGAAGACGGCTTCATCATCAGCGTGCCGGCGCCCGGCGCATTCCCTTGAAGGGGAATCACACACATACAGATTATTATTATTATTGTTGCTCGTATATTGAATCGTCAGCTATTTTCCTCCCTCTCCCCCTCGGTCCTGGATTCTCGTACCGAGACTGAATACTTGGACGAATGAACTGGAGCTAACACACCCACCAACATGCCCATAGAAGACCATAGAAGTAAAAACAACAAGAACAAGAACCCGAGAAAAAACTGTCAAACCATTTTTTTTTGACAATGTCAAGTGTCAAAAGATAAATGGACAAAATTGTACGCGCCACGATAACATAAGAAAGGAACCAGAAATTGGATTCTTAAGCTCCTCTTGAACTCTCGCATCGACACAATGGTGTGAGCGAATATCATATCATTTTCATTTTCCAGGATAAAATAGCATGCATGATACCCAGAGAATATCCTGTTCAAACTTTGCGGCGACAATCATTGCTGACAAGAAACCTGAAGGAATACACTCGACAGCCACGCCTAGATCTTCTAACTCAGTCAGGGAAGAACAACGTCAGAGGCCTGTGTGCCGCCCATCAAACATTTTTTTGCGCGGCCTACCAAGCATTTCAGCTAAACAGGAGACGAAGCCATATTCCCCTCGCTCTCTGATTGGTCCAATGCGATGATTTGACCTGATGACGAGACACACTATAAACCTATAACACTATGATGAAGAGCGATCAGCTTTAACAAGTCTGTGCATGTTTGACGCCTATAACAGCCGTTCTCCCCTCTGATTGGCCCAATATGATGATGTGAACTGATGACGAGACACACTATAAACAGCAGAAGAAAGTGAATTCCTCTCTCTGATTGGTCCAATGTGATGATTTGACCTGATGACGAGACTCACCATAAACATCAGAAGCTCCTCCTCCTCAACTTCTGTTCAGAGATGTGGTCTACAATCTACACTGCACTTTAAGTGCGTCCCGCCAAAAAATATTGAAAAAATTTAAATTGGTCCCGTTCATTTATAACGGTTGCGGTTCATCCCTGTTCTAACTTTACCCTATCAGCAAGGATGGGATGTCCCAGAGAATGAATTGCTTATGAAATAAGTTCACGCATTGGTGGGATCCATCACCAACTCAAAACAAGGCCCGAAAAACCGAACGTGAAGCGCGAGAGAATTTTTTCCGCTAAAATGCAATGCAGTGAAGCCAACTTTTAAGGTTACATGCGAATAGCCGTGCTGAACACCATCATCAACTTCATTAACAAATCGCCGCCTAAACAGGATGTCTACTATTCGGATTCGGGATGTTTCTGGGAAAAAAACACCAGAGTAGGAACGATGTTCGTGTGTTTTACACCGAATGATCTGATGATTTGTCGATGATTCTTCTTATATTCCACACTTATTT